>BJBW01006299.1:697-88354 GCA_004320125.1 Scolopax mira
TGAATCATACTAACACAGGTTATATTATTTAACTTTTCCATTACTGATTTTCTTAACATCAGTTGAAATAACATTATATCTATTTGAAGAATCTATATTTGTAATAGCTCTCTTAATGCTTGACCTTGGTGTTTGTGTGTAAAGCATATCAACAACTTTTTAGATTTGAGAGCTATGTTTCTGTCAACCACAAGTAGAAATAGAGTCGGCGATCTCATTCAATTTCTGTGATATTCTTTCACGGTGGAGAACCATTACCAAATGTAGCACATTATTTACAACTGGCAGTCTCTGGTTAGAAGAGGCTCAGGGCTGGGATCAGAACAAGTGATGAAGGTCAGGACTGAAATACACTCATTTTTAAGAATGCAATAGAAGGTTTGAACTTCATTTACTAAGGAGTAGGGGTCACTGCCTTTGCCCGCTCTGGACACAGATAGCCAGGATGTGTCAATGAGATCGCAGTGCAAGGAATGCAAATAGAATCTGCTTTATAACCAAGAATAGTGCTCCTTCATTTGCAAGAATGTTGAGTTAATTCAAACAATGAGAACACATCGAATAAACAAGCATGCTTTTTAATCTATTTCATTTTCTCTCAGAGCTATTCATATCAGCATCACCTAGGATACTCTGGGAAGATGCATCTGCTCATAGTTCTAACTTGGGCCAGGTGGGAAAACTTGCAGAAGTTTGGAGGCAGAGATTGTCTTCTCTTCCATACTAATAGCAGATGGGATTTTTTGTTGTTGTTGTTTTGTTTTGTGTTTTGCTTTGGTTATTTTTTTATGGTCATTTGCTTTTTTCAATCATCGTTCAACCAGAGCAGCAGATTTAAAAGAAGCAGGTGACAGCATATACTGAAGTCATGCTCTGTCAGTACAGTCACATGTGACTCCTCTGAAAGGAAAGCACTGTATTTCAGAGAATTTAAGTAAGTTCTGTGGAATTCAATATGTGGCATATTCTCTAAATTGACTGCCATTCAAACTTTTTTTTTTTTGAGAAAGACCTGGTTAAGTGCTAGGAGAGGCCTCTGAAGTCTTTATCTTAGCATGGTAATAGTGTATATTACTTTAAGACGTTTGTCTTATTTCTTGCTTCAGTGAAGTAAACTTTTGCAGGCAAATTATTTTAAACAGCAAAATACTTCTTTCTCCCTTACCTTTCCTAATTACAGTGGCAGGCAACATGGTTTTATGGAGGTGAATTTGGGGCTGGAATTCAAGATGTTGAGGACTCTACTTGCCATTTGTGACTATCAGGCTTCAAAGATGTGGATCACTATGTAAACAGTCAATATTTCTAAGAAAATATAACTTCCTGCAGCTTATACAGAAAAGGAAATACCGCAGTATTTTTCAGATGAGGAACATCTTTTTTGTGTATGTATTTTTTAAAAAAGCAGCCTAGAACTCATTAGGTTTAAAACTTTGATTTGCATCTAAGCCCTTGCTTTTTAAACAACTTAAGCAGAATTACATGATAAGAAAAATATCACAAAAACATGGCTTTAAACAGTGCTCAAACCAATCAAATTAATATATTAGTCCTATAGTAATTCATCAAAAACAGTACAGTCAACACTGAACAGATCTATGTGCATGGCAAATACCTTTCTTGTCACAATTTTTCTTCCAAATACTCCTCTACTTTGATAATATGCCTTATGCTAATAATATGCCTATAGGGTCTACTAATAAGAATCTTTTTTTTTTTTTTATATGAATACAGTATTTCTTTTGGTGCTTAATAACAATATCTTATTACAGACTGAGCCAAAGCCAAAGGATAACCTGTGCTTTAAAAGAAATTTCATATAACGTAATAATAAAATGTCTAACTTCTGTTGTTTTCAATAACAGGTTGTGCTTACATATCAAATTTAAAATAATATATCCTAGTGTTCATTGAGTTCTGATAGTTCTTTACATAGCATCATCCTTCTATTCCAAATAATGTTAAATTCTGACTAGGAAAAACTTATAGCCTAAGAATTCAGGTTAGAAATATATTATATATATACTCACGTAACAGCTTCAATTCCTGTGAACTAAGTAGAACCTTTCATTCACTCTGCTGGGGTGGTGAAGACTTGTTAAACTCCTGTGGAAGTACACCCTGGGAGGGACAGAATTTTTTCTCTTGGTAGTGAGATTTTTGGTGAAAGTGATGTTGATTTTTTTCTGTGTCTTCATTAAGCATTTTTTCAGTACACTCCTATGCAAATGCAATTACAGAAAACATAAATATACACACAGAAAACATATAAACTAAGACAATCAATGCAGTGGTAAATTACAAAATTTATAAACATAATCAAAACATCTCCTTTTCTTCTCATTTCTCTATGACAGGCTTGGACTTTTTATCTCTGTAACAACTAAAGTCCTGGAAATATATACACATGCAACTTTACTGAGATAGGTAAATCAATCTAGTGTGATGGAACTCACTAGAAGCACAAAACTACTTGGACATATACTATGGTACATTTGGGGATGTTTAGTTTTTTATCCCTGTAAGAGACTGATTTTTCAGACCGTCACAGAGTCACAGAGGTTAGAGGTTTGGGGTTTGTTTGGTTGGTTTTTTCTCGACATAATCATAACAAACTACTGGTCAATGAAGAAACACAGGGATAGCAAAGGAAAAGGTGGAAAACTTTCAGGAGGAATTGTTTTTCACAAAGATCATTAAAGAGAAAAGGTAGAACTGTGTGAAAAATAAGATTCATGCCACATCAAGTGTTTTTAGTCTTCAGAAAGACTTCATTTATCTTGAAATATGACAATGCTGACATGCCAAAAAAATTATGTTGGAAGGAGTTTACTGAAGATAGCAAAATGTTTTGTTTATAAAAATTGATTCCAATAGAACATTTTCAAAATGTCACTCACTGTGTTTACATTTCATAATACCATTTTGTTTTGAATTTTCACACACAATATCAAAATGTTTAGCTGACAAGTACATTCTTAACATTAAAAAACAACTCAAGGGAAAGCACATATTTTTGTCAGAAAAAAATTATGAGGATAAAAAATTTCAAATAACTATAGAAAATTATCTGTACCCTGGAAAAATCCAAAAGAATTATTGTATTCTCTGGGAGATAAAAATGCTCTAAATACTACACTTTAAACTTGGAGAGCCATGTAAACAATATATTGCGTTGACACAGGCTGTGACAATCAAATTATGTGAATTGTATATAGTAGAGTTTTATGCATATTAATAACCACAGTCTTCATGTCATGCTATTCTGCAACAAATAGTTACATCAAGGTTTGTTTCTTAAAAAAAATCCCAGAAATGTATTTTGTATGCCAACGTCGGTAGCCAGAATGATGTTCCCTTGCCTGAATCTGTATTGTATGGACAGTGGATGCCACCTGGTCTGAGTTTCCAACTATAGGTGTTACACTCAAAGTAAAGATGCGAGCAGCATTCAAGTGAAAGATGAAGAAAATTAATTTCTCATGAATTGACACCTATTATTAAGCACAAATAAATTGCTGTGAATTTGCTATCTGACACACAGAGAGCATCTAACCCTGTCTACCAGTAATAATCTTTTCATAAGAGTAGATCCTCATACATTAATTCAGAAACAGACATATAACTCACACTGTGACCCCAAGAGGAAAAGAAAGCAGATTTCCTGGGATTAAATGAGTATTTATATTTTTTTTGTCTTCTTCTCCTTTTTCTTTCAGTTAAAATTGCTGACCTATTACTGGTATGAAAGCACACTTGGATAATGAATCCCCTAGTTATTTAATGAGTTATTTAATTAAAGTGATCTTTAGCCATTGGAATTAGATGGCTGCAAATATCTTAGAATTCATGTATGAATTGCATGCCACTATTTATCAAGATTCTTATAATATAAAATAAGTCCCCAATTTACAAAATATACCAAAAGGCCAGTATCTTATCTACACAGTTACTGTTATGAGAAAAGGATTAAATAATAATAATAATAATAATACCCCAAATATTTCACTCTGCTTCCTAGTTTAAAAATGGAGTTCACAGTACTGTTCTTTTACTATGTTTGGTAGTATTGCTGGTTGCTAATAACACATTTTATCTATCAATGATCACACAGATGATAACATGCTAGATCAACTCTCAGGTTAGATGAGGGAATAATTCAATGATGTCAGATAGCTGAAAGAATAGAAGATACTGGTAGAGGCACAGGTCTTCACAAAGAGGCTAGAACAAGAAGTCTGGAAAAGTAAAGCTATTTCTGGAAAAGATAAGAAATGCTGTGGCAAAGGAATTGCCAAGCTGTATGGAAAGTCTCAAGGATAAAGGATTTTAAAGATAGAGAATGTGAGTGTAGCTGAAGAACGAAACAATAACGAAAGCTTCTTTTTGTGAAATGTCTGGCTAGAAAGACAGCTTGAACTTCTGAAGAATGAAAACCGCCTTTTGTTGTTTGCTCCATCTCATTCCAGGGACATAGGAAATATTTTATAAAGGAAAAAAAATTGTCACCCAAAATATATTCCTGACTGTATAAAATAATTTATCTTCTGATTTGAAACAGGCCTTTCAAAGTTTGTGCTCTTTAACTTTAAAAGAGGATAACACAAAAGTATAGATGACATTCCAAATTTAACTTTAAATTGATGCAATTCTTGTTTCTAGTAAGTGGAATGTACAGTTTTGTGTGTCACATTGGAAAAGAGAAGTGTGCCAAGCTATAGTTTGCAGGACAAACTCTTTAAAAAAGAAAAGAATGTCTAAAAGTGATCATATGCTCACATTTCTAAGGTTAAATGTATTCTCTGAGCCACAGAGACCAAAAAATAGGACCAGTCTTCTAAGATCAATTTCTGACCAACTACGGCTTTAGTATTTGCTTCAATGTTATTTTAGTTTTCTGTTGCAAAGAAGGCACTATCCAATATAGATTATTCCTTCTAGGAAGTTATATTTGCCTTTAACAATGTGTAAATTAAATTATTTTTAAATCAATAAGATGGGTACAAGCTAGACTGTAATACACTTACTGCATTTCTGAATAAATGTTTTCTGTATTTTCACTACAAAAATCTATATGATCTATAATAAACCTTTTTCTTTTCACAAAGTGAAAGCATAATCCATCAGGTTCTCAGTCATGTCAGTTCTCAGTAATCCCAGTTAAATAATGCAACACTATTCCCACGAGTAAGGCTTTGTCCAGTTGTCATATAACTGAATCCATTGTTATATAAATATATTGGAGAAGAAGGATTTTCCCCCCTAGACTGATTATACTATATACTCAGCTTTTTGTTGTTTAAAAATACCTTCCGTCAATAAATTTTGTAACTGCTTTTATACATATATCTATGTATGTTAATTTAAATACTTCTTGCATTCATCTTCTGACTAGATCCAATATCTCAGCCACTGGCCATAAACTGTAAGGAATACAAACTAGATGGTAGAAAAGGACTGAAAAATAAAATGCAGAGGTGAATAAAACAGCATTCTGCCTCAAAACTTACCTCGATTTTTTTTCCTACTGAAGTCAATCTTCAAATGATTGGACCTGTTAATAATGTTTAAGTGAACAGTTGAAATATGAGAACTGGGAATGCTTCATTTATTCTAATTATATCTGACTGGATATTTAAAAAAAAAAAGTAATTTCCTACTAAGTGTTGCTTGGCTGCCTATTTATTGATATTATTCTTGGAAGAAAATGGAAATTCTCTTCTGTTTATGTAGCCAAAGCAAATCAGTTTTGATTTTCTATCAGAGATATTTCAAAATTCCACATGTAAAATTTCAAATACAATACTCTTAAGATATTTTTATTAGTTATGTAAAAGGATTATCAAGAAGTTTTCTGCCACAGAAGGTTCAGTGACCCAGAAGACCCTCTTTGTCTTGTGCATCTTGATAAACAGCCCAGAGTACAAAAATTCTCTTTCCATTTTCAACTTAAAATCTTACCATTTGAAGAAATAATCACTTAATAGTGATAATTAGTGTGGTTTTTTTTTTTCTCAAATTTTTCAGCATGCAAACATTGGACTCCATTCTGCTGTTTTTATTCTCAGAAATAGCTTCTGTGAAATCAAGCACATGAAATGATCCCAGCTTAGCAGTATGTCCTCAAGTGCCTAGATTCATTTTTTGAGAAGTTCTACTGATTTCAGTAAATTATTTGAATATATAAAATTATTCTCAGGCTCAAGTAGCTGTAAAAATTGTGATCTAGGGAAAGCAGCATAGCTTAAGAACATTTCCTACATTGTCCCTGCAATTAAATTCTATTCATAATTTATTGTATGCTACTAGTACAGCCCATCTAATCTAGTCTATTAGTTTATTTAATGTATATGAACATGTATATACATATATATATGTATACATATAAATGTACATACATGTATATACATAATGTATATGTATATGAACAATATACATAAAGATATGTAGCTTAGATATATAGTATCTTAGTATCATTGCATAACTCAGGTAGGAAGGGCCTTGTGAAGGTCTCTATCCTGTGAAGGAAGCAGGGCTAGCCATGAGATCAGGCCAGGTTCTTCAGAGCCTTACCTAGGCGAGTCTCAAAAACCCCCTTTTTGGGGGGAGCCTGCCCAACCTTTCTGGGTGAGCTGATGGACTTTCCTCATGGGGAAAACATTCCTCTTTACATCCAATCTGAACCTCTCATTTCAATTTAAACCCATTGTCTCTCATCTATATGTCACCATGAAGATCCCAGCTCTACCTTCTTGATGCCCTCCCTGAAGGTCCTGTGGGGCTGCTGTTAGGTCCCGCAGAGTAAAACCTTCTTTGGGCTGAAGATTTTCAAAATGTAGGTTTTTTTTCCTCAGGTCTCATTAACGTGCACTTAAACTGCTGTTGGAGTGTAGGGGTGCTAAATTAAACTAGAATTCAAAATGAGTAAGAATCATGTGCTCAAAATTCACGTGCAAGTTCATCTTATAAATAGTCATCTCTAAATGTTTTTTTTTTCCTCCACATCTTGTATGGAGCCTTACTTTGAAAAATGGTGGTTTTGTCAGAGTTCGTAGAATGACAATTAGCTCATCATTAAGAGGGGCGAAATCTAAAGCTATGAAACAAGAAGGGCCAGTCAGGTCTATCAGACATAAGTAGGAGGTCATTTATCTGCAGGAGTCTTGATAGGTCAACTGAAATTTTTCCAAGAGTCATATACTGCTCTAGTTTTAACCCACAAGCAATCAATTGAAGTTTAATGGGCTACTAGTGTCCTACTAGAACACTTTACAGCACATTCCCAACTTGAATTTCTGTGGAGGATCCTAAAAGATGCATTGTCTTGCAGAAAGTAAATCACAGGTGTGGGTTTTAGCCCTTCTTAGAAGCTGTCTAGCTCTACAGTGAAAGAAGTCTCATTTTAACAGCTACCAGCAGAGTTCAGCTTCCCAGGTTAGCTTACAAATGCACCTTGATTTAAAGAAACACTTTCTTGCAATCTGTCCCCAAATGCTTTAGAAACTTCCAAGAGCTCTAAGTTCATTATATACAGGGATTTAAAGTCACCCTATAGTCTTCCTCATGTCAGTAGGTACAATTACACTTACCTATTTTATGTATATCTTCTTCAAGGATATGGTTTGTATTTTTGTACTTGATCATCTTCTGAAGTCTCCTTGTCTTCTCTTTTTTTTTCTATTTGTTTTTTAAGAAAATATTTCTGTTTAAATGCAGTAAAGTTGGAATTCTAGCTACCTGCTGCAATGTTGTTTGAAGGCTTTTTATCATCATCAGATGACCTGGATTTTCAGTGATTCTGCACAACATTTTCTTCCATCAAGGAACAGCTTGTTTTCTTTTCTTGGTATCCTTGAACAACCCTGAGTAGAAGACAAAATGATATATTTATCTTCCTCATTCTCTTTCCCCTCAGGTAAACTGTCAAATCACGGCTCATGTCCTTTACATGCCAGTTTTTGACTTTGTACAAACCAGAGGAAAAGAAAGGTAGGAAGGGGCAGAGATTTTCTGGAGTTTGCCGGTAAGGGGTCAGTCCAATGAAAACAGACATTCAGTCAGGTATAGAGTTAAGAAAAAAGGCTATAAATGTGGTTTTAAAAGACCACTATGTAGAAGTAATAAATGAGCTAAGCAACATTTAGAGACCTGACTGCTAATAGAGATGGTTCTGCCAAGCTATAGCACAATCGGTCAGGTATTGACCGAAGGGATGTTCCACCAGCTGTAGGGATCACAGTCTATTTACAGACAAGTTCCTGAGCATTTTGAAAATGGATGTGATGAAGTCATTCACTTCAAGCTCTGAAGAGTGTGGATAACATACAGCAGATGTTGTGATCATGGTATGGAGACTAGCAAATCAGTTTTGAAAAAGTATCAGGGGACTCTGTGTGTGTGTATGTAAACTGTATATTTTATGTTCTGGTGGAAGCTTATATTTAATATAAAGAGCAACAGGGTAACATAGATTTTATGGAAAGTACCAGTTGATCTACCAATGGCTCCTGTTTGAAGAAGACTGAAAATCATATAAATAGTACACATAATGTTTTTCCTGTTTCATTGTATTACTTTATTATTGAGCAAAAAAGAATAAATGACGGTCAATCTTTGAGGAATATAGGAACCAGAAGCACCAGCATGACAAATGCAGGGATACAAAAATTCCAGAAAACAACCAGTTTGGTCTGTGTTTCAGTAAAGAGATAAACATAGCTGAAGAAGACAGAAGTACAAAATTATAGTTGTTGTGTTTTTAGTCTCTCCTTAGTGCATTTTTGTATCAAGAGGCAGTTTCTGGAGGATTTTATTTGCTTTAGCACTTTCCAAATCTTTTACTTTGCGTTTCGGTTATTTCTTCATGACTTCACTCTTTTTGTCCCTAATCAGTCTATCAGATCTTCATAGGTATTTTTAGACAGTTGGTATCTAGGCACTCTATTACTATTAAAGATAATAGAAAGTGCTCTAAAATAATGCTCTAAAAAGAAATATTCATCGGGAGGAGTTATGCTGCAGAGACACAAGAAGTGCTGACAAAGGGCTGGTCATTCCAGCTCTCATGTGCCGGACAAAGAGCCCTACAATGAAACAAAGCAGGAAGAAGCGATCATGCATAATTCCATTTTTTTTGTTATGCCACATCTGTGCAAACAGTGGTAAGATGCATTTTACATCAGTGGGTCCACACAGGCACACATAGGTGACAGCCTGAGCAGATATTATATGGAGAATCTAACTATCCTACAGAACAAAGTTATGAAGTTGGTCAATGAGAATAAGACTCAAGCTCATTTTAAAACCTGTGCCACCTCTGGTCTAGAAGAAGAATCTTTTGCCACATCCTGCTCACAAGTAACACAGTAACACCCATTCCAGTATGGAGAAAGATGATTACAGCCTGAGGATTCACAGTTATGTATCCACAATGCTATTGTGGCTCCAGAAGGGTAATACATGGTATTACACTATGTGGAGAAGCTCTCATTCCTGTATCAGAGTTATTATCAGCAGTTTTTCCATGCAAAGTGGTAACAGTTGTTATTTGTCATTGAAGAAACTGATTGCCTCACACAAAATCAGTCCTTTTGCTACCACGAGTCCAGCTGCAAAACTTCCTGGTAATCTTTCCCACTTTGCAGACTTCAAGAAGTATGAGATATCCTTCATTCTTTGCAACTTTTCAGTACTTTGCAAGAATAGTACTACCCATCCTCCTGCTGTTCTAGATTCTCTGATGAACTAAGAGCTCTCAGAAGCTTCTGTAGTGGTACTGGACAGAATTCTCTGTAAACCTGGGGCAACTACTGCTTCTCTTCTCCACTTTTCCATCTTGTAAAAGAATAGAGATGGAAAAAGGCATCACAGATTCGAGGTGATATCAATGAGTAATTGTTACCTGATAAAAGAGTACTCAACAGCCTGCCAGTGCTGGTTGGAGGCCAAGAAAGAGATAATCTGGCAGCCTTTTTTTTGGCTGGGAAAGCCCTGCTGTTGCTGCTTTCTATAGTTTTTTCATTAGAGATGCAGCAAAGAGTTGCCATCCAAGTGTAAAATCAGACCCATAAACCCTCAGTAACAGGGTGAACATGAGTTCAAGAGGCCCTGAACCACCTCAAAACACCATTGATTCAGTCAGTGAAAAATCACAAGAAGATAACATCTGACAGGAATAGGTTCCCACCACCATGTCAAATTCTATTTGACCACAGACATACACACAAAAAATAAAATTGATTCAAATAATGTAAAGGAAATGTCACTGCTGCTTCCTTTAAGGTTTCAGAAGGCTCTAAGATCTCACAACCACATACCTTATTATATTCTCAGATTGAAACAGAGAAAAAAAGCTTTCCTTCCTTTTTCTGCTCTTATTTGATTTTCCAGCTTTGAATGAATTTGTTATTGAATTGAATTAGTTGGAAGCTGAACCAAAGAACATATTCTTCCTGTACATGCAGAAGAAGAAACATCTGTCAAAAGACACATTAGTATTCCAATAAAATAATTCTAAACATTAGGCTAATAACTTCTACTTCATAGTCATTAGCATTTAGAGCAAACGCTTACTGATTGTTTTTTTTTTTTAATTTAAAGGACAGTTACATTAATCTAAGTTCATACTATTTAGACTTTCACCTGTCTTCCATTTTTATTTTTTATAACTGCTGGTTTTTACCTGCTTATATATTCATTGAAACTTCCCATATTCCCCTGTAGAATATTCCCATTCTACATATTTGTATTTTGTTTCTGATAGGTAGTTTGTTTTGGTTTTGCACTTCGGCTTGCTCTCTGACCTTGTTTTATTTAGCATGCTCTAGAATAATGCTTTTTAATAACTTTGATGTGCAACGATGGCAGAAAAGATGCTTGGTGACTTCCTAATTTCTGCCCTCCTTGCATAGGTAAGTGTGAATTGACACTCACCAGTGTTTTCCTAGTGTGTTTCTACTAGGAACCTGCTTGACCCACCAACCTTGGACTAGCTGATGCTGCAAGACTGGTGATGCTCACTGTCAGCCATTTGAATGCTTCTGTCTTGGACATACATCTGCCCCATTCAGAAGGCAGAATATTTACTTTCTTTTTGGTTTTGGTAGACACTTTCTAGATTTGGTAGGCTGTTAACATTAATGACTGATGTTACAGAAAGTTGTTGTAGAAAGTATTACTTCTCACCATGTCTCACATACTGCATGTAACATTTCAGGTGTCTAGTACACAAGTTGAGAATCGGCTCCTTGGGAGTCAGGTCCAAGTGCTCAAAGTGTGTGCAAAGATCGTAGAATGTTCTTCTTTTTCAGACGTGGGATTTGGCACTCCATGCCTTGACAAATGTCTCAGACAAATTCTGATCCACTAGTGCTTGCTCACCAGAGTTCACATAATTAGCCCTGTCACCCACTGTGATTTCACAGTCTAAAACAATCCACATATTGTTGCTGTGCTTTAAGCTGATAGAGAAATTGGTCTATCATCTATCACCTGGCAATTCTGTTCTTGCCTAAAGATAAAGGCAAATGTGTCAAATAATCCATATGCACACTTGTTTTTGTAGATGAGGTTACACAAAATATGCCTATATGTAGACATGCCTAAGCATGTCTACAGGTCACTCTCATCCAACAGAAGTTACACAAAATGCCCTTTTCCATTTATATCATGGCATACTGCTTGCAAAAATAAAAGCACTCTGGTTTGTTCTTCTTGATTCTATCTAGTTTTAATTATACATATGTCGGAGGTCTAAATCTAAAACTATTTCCACCCAAAACAGTTGATCAACTTGTTCTGTTCAATGGTTGGTTCTTATTCTGTTCAATGTTTGATCTAATTGTCCTGCAATGAAACAGATTATTTTACCCATCCACTAGGAAAGTTTGATCAGTGCATATTAGCTCCCTTTTCTTCTGTTTCAATTACACTCCATTCTTCTTCCTCTTTTCTTGGCAAACTGTACTTTCATATTAGGGCTAGATTAGCATTCTTTTCATCTAACTGGTGGTACATTTTAAAAATAGATCCCTCCCTTTAAGCTTTTGTTTTCTGCATGGTAAGTTTTTTGTGACCAAAAAGTACTTTGCTCAATCACATTCTTATTTATATCTCTACTTTTCTCTTGACAAAAGAAATTAGAAGGTTTAAACAGAAGCTACACAAGACTGTTGTTCGGTGGTGTTTGCAAAATGCGGCAGGTTGTTGGAAGCAAGAGGGAGAAGAATCAGACTAGGCCCTGAAGACCTAACCTTAAATTCAGAGGGTACATAAAACCTCGGGTGGTTGGGCGGGTGTCTCTTTTACAGCCTTCTAAAATCATGTTTGCTCTAGATATCTTACATCCTGGCATTAAGGTAGAGAGAAACACTGAATTTCAAATGTGCTGTGTAAGTTTGTGACAGTTTTTCTCAGTGTAACGGAAGTGAAGTTTGGGACTGTCAGAAGGCATAAGTTCCCTGTTTGATCCAGATGCTTTTTAGTTGCGTTTCTGAGGTTGAAGGTTTTTGTAAAGATAGCGAATGACTGCAGACTTGAATGCAATCTTAATTTTTAGAGTCTTCCAAGGTAATGCTAAGTGTTTGGACAGTAAATTCTTTGCATAGCTTTACTCTTTCATGCACAGAAATTGCAGTTTCTTATTTTCAATGTTCATTTTCATCCATTTGTATAATTCTGGTACTGCTGGAATATTTCCATCTTTGTAATGCTAAAAGACGGATATAATATCTAAGCAAGGCAGGCATCAATCTACATTATAATTATTTTGTCATGGCTATGTATTTCTCTTGACCTTTTAAGAAACATATTAATAACTTTATCTTGCATCATTGTTAATGTAGTTGCATTGTTTTAATTTTCTTACTTCCTAAATCCTGTTAGAAGCTTTTTCTTTGCTCATTTATGACATCAATGGGCCCAGCTGCTACACATTTGCATTTAAGAATAAAAGACTGCATTTTGCTGGTATGTATGAGAGAGAATGAATCTGGACATGTGCATCCATGCATGAATATATGCACATGCTTATTTCCTTGATTAAATATGTACCCACTAATGTCACAGGAACTTAAACTTCAGAATCATCACATGATGTGATGGGTTGTTCAATACAGATAATATGTATTCAGATTCACTACTTAAAAAAACCCATAAATTTAAGTCAAGAGTTCATCTTCTAAATTTAATTTAGAATAGGTTAAAATATGAATTGTTACATTTCCATTTCCTCTCTGATGTACTTAATGGACCACATCTTCAAGCAAAAATTTACATATATTTAATTAATGCTTCTGAATATATGCTTCTTTTCAAGAGGCCTATGAACTCTCAGAAATTGCTGGAATATGGATATAGAGCAACTTCAAAAAAAGCTCAAAAAACTAAATTAATTGCTGCCTGTTGTCTCTATGCAAGTCATGACCAGGTGTGAGTTGAGCTGTAGTTTAAGGTTTTGCTGATTGTGTCTCTCCTGGAATACACCATGATTAATGATAACGATAATAAAGTAAATCTTTATTTAAGATAATAGTTAAATGATTAACAGAAACAACAAACAGCAGTAATAATGAGAAAAGTGGAAAAAAAGAAGTCCCTATGACTGAGCATTCAGTGAGTAATGACTGAGTAAATTAAATATGAAGGAAAATAGGTAATTAGTAAATAATTAGTTTTAGATTCTTTTCTTATTATTCATAATTACAAAACTATTGTGCCAGCTGTAATAATCCCCTACCAAGGCAATGCCCTGGAATAGTTTCTGCAGCATTATCTTCCAACACCCACCTCTCCACCCTCCCTAAGTTTTAATAATTTGGAAGAGCAACCAAAACCAGAGCCATACATGAATTACACTGCACACCAACGATCTGGCCATTTCAATGTGCTGCTGTGTGTTATCAACTGTCACAGTGAAATTTCTGTGTGAATCCACTATTCATACTTTCATTATTTATGTTACAATAGTGTCTAGTTGTCCTTTCTTAGACTGGAATGCTATAAATCCCTGTAATTAAATGAGAAATAACTTCTGCTCTTGGAAGGTTACTATCAAAACAGAATAGATGGGCAAGCAGCAGAAGAAAGGAAGTATTGTTAACCACATATTGAAGATGAGAAGCTGAGGCACAGAATCAGGAGATGCGTGAGTAATATTTTCTGGGGAAGGTCTGAAGGGAAAATCCCACATTTGCACTGTCTAAAAACAGTGCAAATGTGCAAACTTCTTTTTTTTCAAAAAATTATAAGTATTTCTTTTATATTGAGAGGTGTGTTTCATTTAACATGAAAAAAAAACTTTTTTTGAGGAAAACCATGGGAAAAAAGCACTAAATTTATGGATATCACTCCATTTCTAAGGAAGAGGTTTTGCTCCCTTCTACCCTTCATCTAGTTATAGAGCTCTCCTAGAATGAATTTTCTCTTTATCTTAGTTCCGTCTTACCAGTCAAGTTCCCCATCACAGTACTCTTGTGTATGTTAAGGGAGAAAGAAATGTGATCGTTTTTATTTTTCCTGTTGACTTCAGTTCTACTTTATGCAAATTTCTAGTCATTATTGGATTTATTATCTCTCTTTTTCAATACATATGTATTCCACATAAGATGGAATGGTTTTGGTGAAAAGCAGTTGGACAGCAAGATGTTATGTAGTACCTTAAAGAAAAAAAAAAATTGCTCAGGGTCCTCCAGTATGAGGAGAGAATTGAGAGATTACAAAAATTTCCAGGAAATTACATGTTATATAAGTGATGGAGTTTACGTTCTAATGGATTAGAGAATGTAGACTTTATTTTGTCTTATCGTCATCGAAAGTTTTCAGAATTGCCAGCATAAGCTTCTTAGATCTTTCAGAAAATTTTAAACCATTCAGTCTCCTCCAAATGGCAACTTTGAGTTAAAAACATTAAGAGGTTTGGGTAAGAAATAAGATGATTTGCTCAATCACATGTGAACTGTCAGGTAGAGATGGAATGTGAAGCATGTGTTTATGTGCTCTAGTCCATATCATTTTCCATTGATTACTGAATTCAAGGTACAAAAAATGTGGCATATGACTTAAAACACCACAAACAACATCCCTCCACCCCCCCAGAACCCCAGAAATTTCATGGAGTTGCTCTTAATTGATATTCCTCACAGACTACCATTTTGATTAGATGATTTCCTGTTCCATTTCGATTTTTCATGTCATATCAAAGAGAGTCATGTTTGACTCCAGAACCAAAATGCATCTTGACTAAGAAAACAGTAAGAATCCTTCTTAACTTAAAAATCCTGAATGGCACAAAAGTAAAGTATTATGACATTTACATTCTCTACCATTTACATTCTCACCAAAAAAAAAAAAGTCCCAATAGTAGATATTCTCTCCTGAGAATACATTTTTTTTCATACAAAAAAACCTCTCACAATTACTTCTATAAATTGTTGTGAATTATTTTTTTTTCTTCTCGAACTGACTCCCAAAGCCAATTCATTTAGCATGATGTTATATCAGTAATTAACAAAATGATGAGTCAGTGCAGCATGGTGAGATTATACAGTACACTTTTCTCTTGTTGCTATTTTTCCTCAACCTCTATTGTGTCCTTCAGTTTACTACCTCAGATTGGTGAACCCAACTCTTGGATACTGGAAATGCTCCCTATCTTAAAGGAAGAGCAGTGCAGATTTACATCATTTCTGGAACCCGCTATAAAATCCCAATCAGAAAGGCTTTCTTGGAATACTCAAATATTCTTGGATTCCCCTGAATTTAAGTCAAAAAAAGTCATGTATATTACACAGTAGAACTAAAAGTGTTGCACAAATCATATTATTTCTGAAGATCAACCACTCTTAATATGAATTTCACTTTCCCCTGGTGACTGCTCCAACACCATCAGCACGTTATATCCTCCTCATTCTGTTCACTGCCTGCCACAGTTGCATGTGGGCTTTATTTCAAGTGTGTATTGATGTTAACTATTATTTTGATTAACTCAGAACAGAGAATGGCTGTGCATAACTGGATTTAACCTTGTTCACAAGCAGTGACTAATGAGTGAAGGTCTTCAGAAACTCCTGTCCTTACAGCTAAAATTCTGCCCTCTAAACTGCTGACATTTTAGTGATAGATACCAAGCCCACTTATCATTCAAGCCAAGAACCTTCATCATTAGTAGCACTGGGAATAAACATTCATCATGTAGGCTTTATTGTCTGCAAGGGCTGCTTTTATGTGCTTAGTTTTAGAGCTCTCTTTAAAACAATTTGGCTTGCATTGCAAAGTAAGTGAGAAAAAGCATTACCTTTCCTATTAGATGGCAAGAGCTATATTTTGAAATCTGGCATCTAGACCATACCTCTCATAGGCTTCACTGATAAAGCTATAAATATTCTTCTGAAAGCAGTGGGTGCCTGAGACAGAGAGAGTAGAAGTCACCACACTGCAAAGAGAAATTACAATTAACTCCTTTAACCTAAGTTGGTTATGTCTGGAATACACGTAGTTCCCTGAATGACTTAAGAAAAGAAATAAATCTTCAACCTCTGCCCTTCTCACTGGAATACACTCAGACAATAAAAAACAATTTCTTAAAGAGTTTAAATTTGATTTCATTTTATACCTTAACTGATTCTTTGAGATAAGAATGAAATTGCACCTTTACCCCTAAGTAGCCTGATTAAATGACCCCGATTTTAATCATTATTCCAAACATTGTTGAATGGGAACTTATTAAGTGCTGTTGTCTGTTTTAGGATGGAACTCCTTTATATGAAATTCCTGAAAAAACATTCCATATGAAATATCATCTCCATTAGACAAAACGACATTTGGAATGAAGATAACAACCCTAAGCCTTTGCTGCCCTCTGTGCTCCATTTGGCTCTGCCGACAGGTTCCATCATGTCGGACAGTTATTGGAACTTCTCCTTTTTTCTGCCAAAACTCTTCAACCTAGACGATTACATAACATTTTTAAGAAAGACAGCAAGTAGAGCCTCAAGGCCTTAAAATATTAAAATCCTCCATTAAGGGGGACAGCTTTAACCTGATGCTCTATTAAGGTCCTTATGGAACAGCCCATAGATAACTGGGATAACACTACCTACCCTAAAAAGAATTTGTCACAGATTATTAATTCCAGAAGACTAATTTATTTGGTGATCTCCTTGTTCCTTTCTCAATTAGATCAGTGCATCTCTCAAGCTTGGCACCAAAGAACAAAGACAATGTTTTAGAAAGTGCGTGCAAGGGCCTGGCTGTCTTGGCTGAATCAGCAGCACAGGTGGGACCTAATTTCAGGCAATACAGTGGCCTTGTATAACACAGAAGCCACAACATAATTTTATGTGAATAAAAATTCCAATGAGGCACTCCTGTGAGCACTGTTCTTTGCTACAATTTTAAATGCTTTTAAAAAAATGTTCTGCCATTCATATTAATCTTATTGACATTTGCTGTAGCTATAAATGAAACAGTTAAAGAGCTGGAGGCGTTCTTCTGAAATTACTGTCAGCTGTGAAGAATATGGTAAAGCCTGTGAAACTGTTCCCTTTAGTGATCTCAAGACCTGCTTCCAAGAGAACGAACTTTATCTTGTTCTGTACAAAGTAGGGAATAATTTCTGAGGAAAATGCTTTGAGAGGAGATGTGTATCATGATGGGTGGAATATGATTCAATAATTTCATAATTGTGTGGAGGTAAAATATATGAAAGTAGATGAGAAGAGCAGATAAAAATTGTTATCAATCTGTGTTGCAGATTTCATTTAAAACAAAAGCCAGCTCTTCAACCAAATGAAACTCCATTCTGCTGCATCTAGAAGGAAGGTTTATAGCCATAGCATCCCAGAGCTTATGAAGAACAATTTAAGTGATAAAAATGGTTCCAACAGCTCAGAGTTACTCTATTTTATACGCAGCTGGAAATACCTCACTTCAGTTTTCCTCAAAGCAGTCAGCATAGTGCCCCCAAGTAACGTCCTTGCCCTGTGTACACGTCAGCATATCCCAGCCCAGTGCCTGGTCAGGGGACCAGGGAGATGGTCCACATGCTTTGCTAGTTCTGGCTCTCACACTTCTTCACTCCTCAGATTGTCTCTATCTGACTGTGGAGAGCAACTCTAAACTATTTGAATTCTTAAAAGTGATTTCATGGGCCAGGTAGGTCACAGAACAATGCTGCTAGCAAAGAAGTTGCAGAATGGCATACAAAACAGTGTATATAGCTCATAACTTGCAACCGTGATGAAAAGGTGTTCTCTAATCACAAAAAGACCCTCCAATATCATAGGCCAAAGATGTGAAAAGGTATGAGGCTTCTAATATATTATTTTTCATATATTAATACTACAGGGCAGTAGACTTTTCTATTCATGCCCTTTTAAAGTTTTTAGCTGGGCTATAATAGTTATCCCTTCTATCTCTTCCTTAACAAAGGAACCTTCCTGAGAAATTGAATCCCTAGGGTTTTATGGGAAAGTTTTCACCTTTCATTTAAGTAGTCCGAAAACAAATGGCACAACCTTTGTAAGTCAAGGGAAAGAAGCACGTGATAATCTTCTCCCTCCAGCTTCCTTCCTTACTGCTGACACAGATGCAGAGGATAAAGCATCTAAATTGTTCCTAGAAGTGATCTTTAAAAATGAAAATAAAAGAGCTGGTTTGCTCCCTGGAAATTTCAATGGTTAACATTTCACCTGTTTGTAAATGCCCTATTGAAAGCATTTTCAAAAGTTCCTAAGCATAAGAATAACTAGAAGAATTAATACTATTTTTATATATATATATATATATGCACACACCCATGTGTGTGTTTTTTAAATTCTGGTGAATATTGGCAAGCTGCTAAGTATAGAAATATTTTCAGGGTTTGTTTGTGGGTGCTTTGGGGTTTTTTATGTAGGAAGGATTTACTGTAATATTACTTTTGTGAATTTCTATAAGACTTCTATAATTTAAAGCAGAATTATATATGTATGTAATGAATGTACATCCTTTTTCATAAAACATAGTTTGTTTTTTGCAGAAGGAATTGAAAGGTTTTTTTCTGTGTTGGTGTATATTATCATATAGAGAGACTGAAAAGAAGAGCAAAAGTTTACTTATGTCCCTGCTTAGTTAATAGGAGAATGGGAATGATATGTGTAATTGCTGCCTATCTTCTCTCTCCAACAAATGAAATTAAGATTAAAATATAACTGTATCAGAGAAGGTTCTGAGGTGATAAAACAATATGAAAAATAGAATTTATGAATGTATGTTTGTTACAAAGATGGTTTTTTCCTGACATCATTTGTCCTATAGATTGGTGAAAATGAGGATAAATTGTTTGCAAGAGTATGAACCTGCATTTGAAACAGAGGCAATTGTAGCACTCTTCTGAATGTAAGTTTGTAAATTAAGGATTTTTTTTTTTCCCTGAGGATCTTTCAAGGGTTTTCAGCAAGAACTATTCACACAATCATTCCCTGATATCTGTAGGTTTAGGAGCAAAGACCAAATGAAAAAATGTTTGCTTTAAAAGAATATTGCCAAGCAACAGAGCTTGAGTAAAAAAAAAAAAGTTCTTTATGAAAACCACCATATATATGCACAGGTTAGAGCACATGGAGTAAGAAGATTGGAAGATAGCAAGCTATTGAGATAGAGGAAATTAACGGCTAGAGGTTCCAGTAATTCGTTGTCTACCCTCGCCAAAGGTTGGTTATGACAAAATTAATCAAATGGGATAAAAAAAAAAGTCCACACCCTGTATAACTAGAAAGACAATATTTGTGTGACATCTAAACTTCTCATAATGGTAACAACAATGATGCTAAGAGTTTATGCTACTAGAATGCTAAAAACATAATACAGGAGATATAATCTAAACATTTCATGAGCCCAAACAAATGGATCTCTCCTTCAGATATACGACTTCATACACATAAGTACAATTGTAGAATGAAACAGCACAGCCTGCTCCTGGGCACACAGGACCTGGGTACAGTTCTTGTACCTGAGGTAATGTAACTTCATTCCTGATTACCCTTTCCTATCTCCACAAAAGTAGTTTGATGTTTTCTAATGAGGAAACACAAGTAAGATATGATGCCCCTTTCCTGGAGGTGTTCAAGGCCAGGCTGGAAGGAGCATTGAGCAACCTGATCTATTGGGAGGTGTCCCTGCCCATGGCAGGGGGATTAGAACTATGCTCTTTAAGGTCCCCTAGATGATCTTTAAGGTCCCTTCCAAATCAAACCATTCTCTGATTCTCTGATTCTATATTAAATCTCTGTAGCTCTGGTGCTTTACCTGACTGGATTTAATGCATTCTCTTTGTCCATTATTTTTTCCAACATGGTATGTCCAGAGTATCATATTGTTTCACACAGATTCAGAAATATTTACAATACTGAAGATCCATATTCCCCAGTTGTTCTTTCTATATGTATATTTTTTTACAGTTCTTTACATTGAATCTCTGATTCTCTTAGCTGGTGTTAAGTATATCTTCCAGGGCCTATACACCAAAAAATTAAATGTGATTCAATGTAGCTCATTACATCATCTGTTAATGGTCTGGTTTCATTGTATATTCATTGATGTTGCTGATTTCATGCAGCATCAGCTTTCCTGTGGGAGATTTTCCTATCACATAACTTATTTCACAGTTATTCCTACTTTTTTTCCTGTATGAAAAACCCATGTAAAAACAATGCATGAGGGAGGAGAGAGAGGTGACTTACTAGAAGATTTACACTTGTACATGTCTGAGCTTTATATTCAACAGAACAGAGACTTCACCATAAGGTACATCTGCATTGCCCTTGAGTAAATCACCGACTGTGTATTGGTAGACTCAGAATGCTTACTATGTCATTATTAATTTAATTAATGAAAGAGCCATGCACATTTTTGGTTCAAGCCTTAGGGCATTTCGGAGTTTTCAGTACAAAATAGACCTTTTGTGCGATCTGTGATCATTATTCCTACCCCTTGCCCTCAGTGCAGCCTCTCGACTCCGTGACCAGGCAATCATCTTGTGGCAGATGTGAAGAATTTCCAGAGCACTAATTGTTTGTGTGCCCTTACGGATATTACATTGAATTATACATCGGTTTCTAATTTAAACTTAGTCCACTGATATTTTTGCCTCCTCTAATCTCAGTAAACATTTGGTCTGTACCTGACTGAGCTGTTGTAGCTAAAATTGTTGCTGCTGAGCTAGCATTGGTGTTTGCTTTCACATAAATCTGTTTGCTATTGAAGCTTCTCATTGAGAGCATGTTTTTCTTTTTTTGCGGTTTTCATGTCTCCTTGAAAATATTTTGACTTTTTAAAAATTTGCTGGATGTTCATCTACTTTACCTGTTTTCCTATTCTTTCAAAACACCACTTCCTTTTCCATTCCCTTTCAGAGATACAAACTGGCTGTTGGTTTACATTGTTACTTTTATGGTTGACCAAAAGCTACTTAAAACCACACATGTAAAATTTTTGTTAAGATTTAATTATAAACAGAACTTGAGAACTGTTTTAACTGTTGTAGAAACATTTACTACTCCCAGTAAATGAAACTCAGCAATAATTCTTGGACTTCAGAGATTTTATTTCAAATATTATCCTGTGTAAAGTAATTTTATGCACACCACAAATACAGGTGTGAATTTTCTTACTTTATCATTAAACTCAGATGTTCTGATATCTTTCATTTAGTTACAAAAATGCATGTCATATGCACTTTTATCTTTCATGCTGACACAGATTTTATCTGTTCAGCTAGCACATCTTACTAAATGTCTTTACCTTTTTCTCCAATAACATTAGGCCAGTAACAAAATCCATCTCTGTATGCCTGGATTTCATGAGCCAATCTATATGCAAAAGGTGTGATTTCTACTTCCATAGGAGAAACGTGCCTCTGTGGTTCATTCTTAACAGTCAAATTTTAGCAGACTTGGGTTACTTCAGTATTTTTAAAAGACGGTGTCATGCTTTGGTATTTTTGTTTGCATTCTGCAATAATTTAGGTAGTAATCATTGTCTATTAATTCATTTTAAGATTATTATCTCATTTTTCATTATAAGAAAAACAGTCATATACCGATAATTCCTTTCCTCCTGCTTTTCATTTTTCATTTGAGTTAAAATTATTAAGAAGTTCTGACAGAGAATAACAATAGGTCAATGTTAGGTAAGCAATATGGTAATAGTGCTGGGAGAAAGTTGGGAAAATTACTTTAGAAAAGAAGTTTCCTCGTAAATGCCTGTCATTCCCTGCAGCAGACTTGTTAATGAACTACACCACAGCTGGAATACAATGTATAAGGCTACCCTATGGCCTTTGCTAATTTTAGCTGCTTAAATCTAAAGTTCTATCAGATTAAAATGAGGTAAAGTTCCCTCTTCTTAAACTAAATTTTGAAAAAGAGCACTCAAAAGGAAAAACACCTAATCACCTGTATTTTCCTCTGCTTTAAATTTGAAGTAAAAGCTCACAGATTAAGTAGCTTCAGAATTCTACCCGCCTCAGTGTTTTGTTTGTGCATAACAGAAGATGCGCATAACATCTGTTTATACTAAAGGCAGAAGATTTTTGGTAAGATGTGAAATGCATCTAGGACTGGACTTGTAAAACATTGCTGGATTTAAGACTGGAATTCTTAAGAAGAATTGGGCTGAAAAAAACAGATCTCCATCCTCTCTGCTGGCCTGAGCATTGCTTCACTCCCTGTAAGAGCTCCAAACCAAACAACTAGCAGCTGAGCCCTCCACTGGGTCTTCTGACAATAATTTTAGTAAAGTGTAATCTTAAGAAAGACCTCTCTTTGGTCTTTCTTACCATGATATCTGTCCATGGAACGTGCTATTGCCTTATCTTTTAACTTCATGGTAACAAATTCAAAAATTTGTTTGTATTTTTGTTACAAGAACATAAATTATGAAAATTTATAGCAGATTGGGTCTGCAGGGCATAAATTACCATTTGGTTAAACTGCACATAAATACATTTTGGTTCTTTTTTTAATTACTTCTTGTTTAAATAATCAATTTAAAATAACTGCATGCACTTCTTTCATTCTAATGTCATTAGAACAGTTACTTGGACATCACTATTGATATTAAGCATAAATCTATTAAAATGTAATAGTAATCAATTTCTAAACATCTCAGGAACAAAAGTCTTTCACAAGTCTGTTTATGGGCAAAATTTTACACACTTCATACTTTCTCTGAGCAAATTTTTCTCTTCTGATATGTAATAACTTAACTTTTGGTTTTTTTTAAAAGAAGGGAATATACAGATCCTGCAGAGTCAACATTACTCTATCATAAATACTCAGTGTTAATAAATTTACAACAGTACTTAGAATATGTGTAAAGGAATTCTGATATTTAGGAGAAATATTAAAATGATACTTAGATATAACAAAGGAATTTTGAAGGTGCACACACTATTTTAGCTTTATATACCCATCCTGTGTATGGCATATGGGCATACTTTAGGCATTGATTCTTTGGTAGTAGAAATTGAAAATTTTAAGCAATCCAGGCAAATATGACAACACATTCAGATGATGTAAAGTACAAGGTAATTGCTGTGGCATTTTTACACTACAGAGTTAAGACAAAGTAAAAGAGTTGACTCAAAATCAGGAATATGCTTTTTATGTTGTTTGTTGACATCTGCTAAAGAAGAACAGAAACCTTGACTAGAAGATAATGAAAATGGATGAGTGTGTGTCTTGCAAAAATAAACACATCATCAGCTACAGTATTCAAGACTTTTATAGAACTCAAATATTAACATCCGTTACAACAACATCAAATGAGAACTTTTGACCTTTGATATTTAACAATATGAATCTGGTAAACATATTTTCAGGAAGCTTGAAAAACACATTTATTTGGAAAGCAGAATAAAATTATCTTGCTGCCTTTTTGCTTAGTGAAAATAACATTAACAGTTCAAACTAAAATGCCTTTTTAAGGATGATTTGTGAAGTAATGTTCAAGTATTCATTGGCCTACACAAAAAAAATGTTCATGGAAAAGGTTGATCCTTTTGAAACTGATAAATTACTGTTCACATTTTAAAAGTGTCAGCTAGCAGTTCTTTCACGTGCAAAATAAAACTTTGAAAATATAGCCTAGCCTAGGTTGAAAGCATAGGCTGAAAGCAAATAATTACCTTTCCATAAAATTGACAAGATTTTCCTGCTCTCCCACTAATAGCCTTATCCTTCAGGGATGACATTTAAGAGCCAAGAAGACCCTACTTACGTTCCTGTATTCAAAATCTTATTTCAACTCTCTTTAGTTCCATGAAGGCATAGAGAATTCACAGAAATTAAAACTGAATCAGCCAAACTTTTATTAGCTGCCTTTTTCTTTTTTTTCTTTTTGCTTTTCTTTTCTTTCCTTCCTGGACAATAGTCTTGTAAAGAGACCTAGTGGATTTTAGTGAGATGCTTCATTCTTCTAGAAAAAAAATTGCTAAGGAGCAGCTGATATTCATACCTTAGTAACACAAATTCCCACAATCTTAAAGCTTCTCTGGGATGTAGCTTCTGGGATCATATTAAATTAAATTAGAACTTTACATTACATAACAAGTTTCTATGGTGAATTAAGAGGTGAACTAAAAGATGTGATCCTACTTGTCTAAAAAAGACAAAACAAATCAGTCTTTCTCATAAATCCACTATTCAAATCTATTCATTTTCAGTACTTGGCTAAATATTTTTACATGACTGAAATACACAATGTTCTTCTAATTCTTTCTTTGGCTTCTCACTGCTTAATTTGATATAAAGAGTCAGGATATAAAGATTCAATACAAAGAGTGTTTAACTGTTAAATTCGGGCATCCTTTTTGAACATGAATTCAAAAGTGGCAGTTTGATGTATTGCAAGTTTCACTCCTATAATTGCATCACCGAGATGGAAAAGACATCTTAGTTGACCTAGAAATGAGTGGTATAGTGAGTGACAGTGGAAGTCTCATAGCAGTCTTAATGGTGGTGTGGCTTTCACCTGCATTCTGCTGGTCTTTGAGATGGTTGGCTAAAAGGTGTATTTCCTTTTAATAGGATAAAGTGGGGAAAGGATAGAGAGTAGAAATTGGATGTCCTGTTGAACTTAGTGGTCACAAAATGATTACTTTTCTCAAGAAGGATAGAAGAAGGAGTGAGTAGATCATTTAGAAAGAGTGCAACAGAAAATCTGAACAGCTCCCCTCCCCCCAAATTAAGAAGAGATAGAAAGAAAAAAAATTATTATCTGATGAAAAAGAGTGAAAGACAACTATATAGAAAGTATCATGTGAACAGTCTTATGGAAGAGAAGATCCAATGACAAGAGATTCACTAGAGATATTAGGAGGTTTCAAACATGCCAAAGGAGAAGAACAAGGAACGGATGCCATTCAGATTCTACGTTACAAGATCTGTAGGCATCTACTGAACATAGCCAAAGAAATATACTGTAAGATCCTTTATTAATAACAACTGATAATCTAAAGAGGATGTAGAGGTTCCTTCCTGAGAAGGAACCTTGATTGGAGCATGGGAGAATTCACTGGTCATCCTTTATGCTGGGGTAAATTAAACTATAGGAACAAAATGCATATGCCCAGTGATTGCAGATATTCAAAAAGTGACAACTTAAGTGATATTCAGTCATATTTTTCCAAGTCCTGTCAAAGTTAATTAGAAAGTGACAAGCTCAAGGATTAGTATTGTAAGGAATATATGACTACTGGGACTACTGATGGAACAAAGGAAGTCCTTTTGATGGATTGATTCTATCTGAGGTATTAGTTATTTAGGATTTAAGCTGGCATGAAAGAACACCTTTTACTATAGGGAATGGGATCAGACAAATTAATGATTTCCGCTTTTCGCTGTAATGACCAAGATAAGGGAAATAAGGAATATAAGGGTACACTGAGGATCTCAAGAAAGAAAATGGAAGTGATTTGCAAGACTTGTTATAGTAATGTGGGTACCAAAAACATGATGAAAAGAAATTGCAAAAGAGATGAAAAAGATAGGAATTTTATATAGAGAGATATATGTATTAAAAAGTAGAATTCATGGTGTCCTATTGCATAGTAATGATATAAAAGATTCTAGAAGGGTAACACAGAATGATAGAACCGCTAAAGTTAGAAGAGACCTCAAGAGGTCATCTGGTCCAACCTTTCATGGTTAAGGGAGGCTGGATGAGATTATCCAGTACCCTGCCCAATCACATGTCGAGTGATGGGAACTCCACTTGGGGAGGTAGTTTCAGTGATTAATTGGTCTCTGTAAAGAATGTTTTTCTTATATCAAGATGAAACCTCTCCCAGTGCAACTTGTACCTTTTGCCCCTTGTCCTTTCCGTGTGGCTCCTTGTGGAAAAAGAGCTTCTGTCCTCTTTGTAGGTGCTGTTTAAGTACTGGAATACTGTGATGAGGTCCTCCTGAACCTTCTTTTAACATGAAGAGTTTAAGATCTGTTTGGGCTAAAGTCACTTTGGAGATGAATAATGAAAGGTTCTATGATGATATTGGTAGGAATTGCAGGAAGTTTAATGACCACTATATTTATACGTAGATGAAGAAGATTATCAAATAGTCACTAGCGGCAATTGCCAGTATGAATGGAAACCAACAGTGTCAGGTTTGAACAAAAATCACAGCTTTATCACTCAAATTAACAAGAACAGACTGCAGATTACAGGAACGGAAGTATTTAGCATTAATAATGAAAGTTTGAAAGGAAATATTTTTAATTATTCATGTGACTGACTGAAAAGGAGCAAATAGAGTTCTTAGATGTGGTGGAGGGTGTGGGAAAGAAAATAACATGGAATATCACAGTTTTGTCAGGGATCTGAAAAAATATTGAAGATTTCAACATGGAAGTAAAAACAAAATAAAAACCCCTATAATTAGGTTTATCAAAGACAGTTCATATTAGAGATATTAGTTTTTGTCTTTGAAGGAACTATTAATTTTTCAAGACAATTAGAGACTTCTTTATCTCTTTTAATAACCACTTAGTAAAGTTTTTTATAGGGTACCACGCAGAAGATAACTAGTTCAAAGGGAGAAAATGGAATTAATGCAGTAACTGTAGGGGAGAAAAACAAGTAAGTAAAGATGAGACAATGGGCTGTATTGACAAGAAAATTACTGAGCTAAAAGAGATCTACCTTTCACTTCACTGAGAATGCTGGCACAGATAGAAAGACTGAGGGTACATCTGTTGATTACATGAAGCCACATGGCCATTGTGTAGATGGATTCCAAGATGTTGGACAGAAAATTACAGTAGATCCTGAGATTTGGCAAAATATAAATCAGACATAATTTTAACAAGCTAAAAACTTAGGGACTAATCTGAATTTACTTCATAAACTTCAGTTCATCAGTTAGAGAGTGCATAGTGTATTATTTTCAGTGTATATATGTGTGTATTACACATATATATACATGTACAACAAATATATGAATTACCATTTTAATGCAGTTAAAAACATTAAAAACATTGCAGATGCGTAACTGCCATACTATAAAGAGCAGAATGTCTGTGGTCCATTGAAGGACAAATGAGGATATATGCAAGACAGATGTAATATCATGCAGGGAGGATAAGTAGATCAAGAAATGGCCCAATATAGCATGAAAAGATTTAAACATTTAGCATCGACCTTGAAAACATGCTTAGTGTTTGGCTAATCTAAATATCCATTAAAATGCATGATAGATGTATGACAGAAGACTGTATCAAATAGAAAAACATATGGATATAAAGGATAGTCATCCCTTGCAATCCCTCTTTGCCAGCAGCTGAAACCTCCTGTGTGCTGTTTAATCACTGCTACACAATGTTGTGCTCGTTGTTTGCCAGACTGTGCAATAAAGGACACTGAGTGACAGCTTTGGTATTTGACCAAGCTTGGTGGCTGGACAAGGTTAAATGACTGTCCTCTCTGGATTGATGTTAGAAATAGCTTCTAAGCAGTCAATTGTAGTCACTGAAGAAGGAGTCTCAGCAGAGCCAGTAATGGCCAGTGAGCCAAAATGGCCAGTTGCCAGTGGAAGATAGATCTTGAAAGAAGCCACCAGCAAAAATATCTGCTTTTACTAGTGTTACTAGTATTAATATAATTTAATATTATTTAATAGTAATTGTTTAATGTAAATTAACATTTTCCATCTAAACTTATCTATACAGTTCTAAGACATTCACGTGCAAGATGAATTTTGGTACAGAGATGGGGTAATAGAAGAACCAGAAGGTAAAGAGAGGTTGGTTTATTTAATCTAACAAAATTAAAGTTTGAATTGAAGACTGAATGTCTCAAGGATTACACACCAGCTATAGGGAAGACTGTTTCAAATTCAAAGGAGCAAATTCAAAACGGAATGAAGTAGACATAGGTGTTGCAAAAAATATCTTTGGTTGGAAATTAAGGGAAAATTTCTCCTTCCAGTGCAGTGGAAGCCCTGGAAAGAAAGCTTTCCAAAACAGCTTTAAGTAAGACTGGAGTGGAGATAAGCCCCTTAGCAAGCTTTGAAGTAGACCTAAGTAAACACAAAAATAAGATTATGTGTTATGGTGACAGCAAGATAATGCTGAAAGTTACTTTTACTGTTGTGCTCTGTGTTTCTGTGCCAGGACCATTTTGAATTTTTCTTCTTATAACCTTATTATTTTCAAGTAAATAATTTACTTCATTGTACCATGCCCACAACATTTACCTTTTGTTGAAAATATAAACCATAATAACTGTGCCTTTATTTCTCTGATATCCTTGTCATCTCTTTCCAGCTGGTACAAAAATCAAAAATCCACCATTCAATGAAGTTACTGATAAAAAAAAAAGAGGCAGCAAAGAAACATGGAGTAAGCTTTAGGAAACCTTTGGCTTTGGATATATTACTACATGGAAAACCTGGAGTTACTAACACATTCCTGTACTCAACCATGACACTCAAGGATAACAGCAAGCAAGCAGCCTAGTGCAAATTTTACCTTAAGAACTACATAGCAAAACGTTGGAGGCTTTATACAAAACTACTATAATTTCTGTGATGTTGCCAGATGAGTTTTCCCATGCTGTATTTACTGCAATCTTTCACTGCATGTAAGGACAACTAATGCACATTTATTGGCATATCTATGTAAAAAATTCCCTATCATATTGCCCACCTACTGGAAGTGCCTAGTGACAATACGTGACAATATTAAGATTAACAACCTCCTGATTAATTTACATTTACAATCAAATGGTCTATATCAATGAGGCATGTGGAGAACATTTTGTACATGAGTTCAGCAGTTCATGGAGTGATGCCATTACTGACATAAAACCACCCGTTATTCACCTCATGAGCTCTGTTGTAGTGTTTCAGAAAGCTTAATCTTATATAAAAAGCTATTTCTCATGTCTTAAAATAGAAGCTTGTGATATGGTTTAGAATTTGTGCATTGGCAGCCAACCTTGACCACCCTGAGAAACACAGTGCAATACAATGTGATCTCTGCTCCATGACCAAAAGCGAACTATGGAAAAAGGTCAGTGGACATTTTGCCCATTATTCAGATGAAGACACAGATGTAGAAATAAACACCTGCTGTGGTGCTTTGGAGAATGAAAATGACCATTAACTCAGTATAATGAGGGGAGGTTTTCCTACATGTGTGATTTCTGAGATTATCTTTGGAGACAAGTATTTCTTACTGTCATTAGGTGCAATTTGTGAAACAGACTGCTTTCAAAAGCAACCAAATTGACTTTTTTCATAAACAAAGATGATTCTATTCCATTCTATTTTGAAATGTGTGCTATTTTTTTTTAATTTATTCTCATAAGCAAGTTTTTGAAACAATTAATGATTGCTTTTTTATTATTAATTGAATAATCAGTTCAGCTTTAACCTTAGACTGCTCTCCTGGAACATTGAGAAAAATGTTTTTGAGTCACGACGGTACACAAAGTTTTGCAATATTTCAAAGAAGATGTTGGCAGATTTTAGGACAATAATTATTTAACAACAAGAAATAACTTTAAGAGTGCAGGTACTGTGCAGTCTGTTCTAGCAGCATTCATGACCTCAATTGCTGCAACTGGTCCTTTTCTACACGTGTGTCTATAGAGCCCGAGGAACACAGTTATTATGGGGCTCGTTAATAAAGAAAACCTCTCTGTCTATACACAAGCAAGTAGGTACTAGATCAAAGTACAGGTATAAAGCAGTGAAGAATATAGGTCATGGTTTATGAGGTTTACAAAACCTGTAGCTTCCATGCCTGCCAATCTTCTCAGGGGTCTCCAATGAAACCCTGTCCCTGAAATCCCTACCATGAGCTCCCCACTCCCAGGAGTTTAGTTGTGTGGGTACAAAGGACCCAGGGTCCAGCCCTGACTTGGCTTAGCTGTGTTACTTTGACTCAGACTGCAGAGAAAGAGCCATGAGACAGCCTCCTGGCAGAAAAAGGTAAAAGTTATAGAAGTAGGACTGATCATTAATAATTCAAGAGGAAAAGCAACAGCAAGGGATGATCTAATGCCCAAGAGGAAAACAGGGAAGCTAGCTAGTTTTCCTGGGGATCATTGGGTCGGGCTGTCAGTACTGTCAGTTGATGAGAGACAGGAGCTCAGCAACATCCAGGACCAGCCCCACGTAGTCACAGAGCATAGCCCTTCTACCCCAGAGGCCACCTTTTTGGCACCTATATGCTGTGCTGTATGGTCTTTGTGTGTTATATCAGGGAAGGTGAGCATGATAATGTTTGTCCAAACAGCTCCCAAGAACTCCTTTACACTTTAAAGTTGTGTATACCCCACTTGCAGAGTCTCTTTTGCCTGGACAAAGAGTCCCAGACAAGGGGCTGTAACATCAGGATGAACCCTTTGTGGTTCATCAAGGAGGGTGGGTGGCAACATCTGGTCAGGCTCAACTCCTTAAAGCATGCGGCTTTCTATTTGTCAAGCAGGATTTCAATCAAAGAAAATTGATAGATTTTTTTTCTCGCTGAAGAGCAGACTCAAAGGGCAACAGGTTATTTTATATTCATCACCCACTTGGTGCCACTCTGCAGCTTTTCTGTTAACCACCCACTCTCTAAGGACTTTTCTGCCTGAGCTCAGCTATAAGAATCCTGCAAACCTTATGCTTCAAATGTCATGAACAATGGCTTTCAGCAGTGAGCAAGTAGAACTATTTCTCTTCTAGAAGTAGAAGATGACTGTAGAAAAATATGATTTAGGTTAGCCCATTGGCAAAAAATTCTGTGACTGTCTACACAAGCTTTAAATAAAGGAAAAGGAAAGATATATATGCAGTTTTTCGAGCAATGACAGTTGAGCACTGGGTGTATTTCTGAATGATAAAGAAATGGGGAGAGGTAAAGAAGAGATTTTAGCAGGATAAACTGGTAACTGAATGTTGGCATTACACAGAAGGTCTGTGAGCCTGGACTAAGACGTGGCTGAAGCTTTGCCTTGTTTATTACAGACAAACTGCTGTAGCTTGCTCTAAAGCAGTATAGAGATGACATAGTTTAATGTATAATGCACTTCTGTGAATTGATGATGACCTTACCCTTGGCATTTGGCTTTAGCATTCTATTTCTTTTTCTTGTTTCATTAGTGATGAAGCTTCTCTCCCTTTGTAATTATCATTGGTAATTGCACAAACAGAAGAAGAATATTTGGGAGTTTTTTAACACTGAGTGAGGCTGAAGGCTTTATTTGTTGCCTGTTTGATTCAGGTAATTATAATATATATATGCCTCATTAACATAACAGACGATCTACTTCATTGTCACATTTGAAAATGTCAATTTTCCATTCAATCTTAAGATCCTTCTAGTGTAACAATTTATCTTTATGAGCAGATATAATTAATCTGAAGTGTCATAGTAGGTAATACCCTCTTCCACTGGTGTCTTCTCTTTAGTGGCATGATATATACTCTGCTGCCTTGTTTACTCATATAATATAGATGCCCTTAAAGAAAAGAAATAAAAATACATATCAGTAAACACTGTTAGCTGATTTCTGGGAAAAGACCTTTGTCTATTCTTTCTGATGCACCTAGTCAAATGTCAAATTGTCAAATTTATGCACAGTCAAATGTGCCCATTCAAAAATTGTAATGACAAATATATACTGTTGGGCCAACCTGGAATTGTCCCAGTGCAGAGAATAATAAAGCATGGTTGAAAGTGTCATCATGCTGGCAAAATAATTTTTGGCTTTAAAATGAGGTCCAATGATCTTCAATACTTGGTTATGTGCTTGAAAAGATGTTTGTTTATTCCTTACATTTCATATAGGCCGAATGAACAGATTATTTGAGTTCTTTATCTACACTATTTCAGTGTTAACAAATTTTTGGTCAATGATGAATAATTAGTAATTTTGTTATATAATTTGTCACTTAGAAACCAAATATTGATTTGTCCAGATATTGACTCAGATGAAGAGATGACATGATGTAACATACTTGTGATTATAGCTGCTTACTACAAATACCACCAAAAAAATCCAGATTATTGCCTACAACCAGGTTAATGATTAGGATATGACCATAGAACAACTTTTTGTGTCCTGCTTAAGAGCCACGTCTCACCTGCAGCCACACTTTATGTCACTGACATACAATAGTCCATAAGGAGGAAGGGATATGGAAGAGCCATCCCCAGCCAGAACCTTGTCCTTTCCTTTGGATAAAAGCATATGGAAACAGGTTGACTGCCAGCAGACAGCTATTTCATACAAGACTTGCCCCCTCCTTTCCCTTTTGAGAGCCCTGAAGAGGATTTTAGTGTTTTGGTGATGGTTTTCCTATGGAGTGCCAGAGTAACACTCTCAAGAGAGAGAGCCGATTTGTCCTTTTCTACAGTGTTCTAATATTGCTTATTCCCCACAGCAAGGAACAAATTTAATCTTTTCAGCATAGAAATCTGAATACATGTGGAGCACAAGAAGTCCATGTTATTTTCCAATTATGGCTCAAGGACCACACCATTTTATCTGTGGGACCAAATGGATCTTTTTTTCTATTTCATTGTCCTGTGGGATATTAGCTATCACAATCCTAAATATATGTATACATAGTCTGGTACATTGTTATTCTGAGTTAAAGATTTTCCTTCAGAATTGTAGATACAAGAAAAATGTAGGAAAATATAAAAATACATAAGTGTTTTCCCCATTTCTTTGAATATGTTATTGATTTTAAAGTATTTTTCCTTATGTATAAGGCCTCTGGCAATATTGGGCCCTAGTTATTCAATTTTTCTTTTCTTCCTTTTCCAATTGTTATAATTTCTAGGACAGAATATCCCGATTCATGATTTTGTCCTGAATATAATTTAAAGACTGTGGGTGTCTGAGCTTTTAGTGTGTGTTTTCACAATGAAATGAAATTCCTATTTATATTTGGAAAGCTGGTTGTGGGTTTGGCTTTTTAAAGAAGAATTTCAAAGATCTATTTTCTGTGTTGCTTTTACTTGCTTGGGATGCAAAACTCCCTGGACTCTGAGAATGGCATTTTATAAATGGAATTTAGTATTATTATGGTTTTCTCCACAGTAAAAACTATTGTTATCGACAACAGAGTTGCAGCCTTACAGCTCCCTGTCCACTATTATAGTGTTGCAAACTTCTCCTTTTGGTCTCAAAAAACACTCAAAAAGCTGAAAAACTTTAGTTGTCTTGTTGACTGAAGTTGGTTCAGCTGTTTTTTTAAATAGAGAAACATGTTTTACAAGAAGAATCTGTATACAAACAAAACAGCATCTATTTAAAAAACAGGACATATTTTTAAATGCTTGTTTTTCTTAAAACACAAATAACTTGAAGTTGAAATATGAAGGTCAGATGTTTCGTTCCTGTAAATATTGTAGTTTCATTTATTTAAATGAAGCTTTGATGGTTCATAATTGCTAGTACTCAAATGTCTCTCTCCTACCTGGTATGTCTCAACATGGAATTATCATTCATAATGGTCTGATCTTAGGTGGTGAATGGGAGTCAGTGTACATGTGTGTGATTGTGAGTACTAGAAGTTACTAAGAAACTTCAGAAACAAAGAATATTAAACTTTTAAGAAGTTTACTAAAAGTCTAGTGACAGTTGAAGCATGACTTCAAATTACATGTTTTAAAATGGTGGTTTGTTCTCATTTCATTGTTACTAACATTATGCAGCAAGATATTCAAAGGCTTCGCTGCAATATAAATTTTACACAAAACCATTTAGTGCATTAATACATATCCTTTAGGTTTGTGGATTATTTCTTAATGAAGTAGCATTATTTGTTATGGTTGAGAATATCTGGGAGACTGCCTGTGCTAACTTTGTGAATCTTACATGATTTATCTTACATGATTTATACTATTCCAACTGTATATTGCTGTAGGCTGCTGACACAAGTCAACTTTGTGCCCTCTTTCATACAATTTAAGAACAGATGGGACAACTTTTTGGGGAGAATTTGTTTAACTGCCTGTATTCTGCATGGAAGTTTTTGTGTAATATTGGAAATGTTTTCCCTCTTGATAAAATAATTCAGTTGACCTAAAATTAGTCAATAGTATCTTCTACAAAAAAGGTAGAAAAGAGTAGATTAATATAACTTGGAAGAAAGTGATACAGATGCTGTTTCGTACTCTTCCAGCCTAGTTTTTTGGGCATTCATCTCAGTTGATGGAGGCACAAAATCAATTTTCTTCCCTGCTTGAAAGTGATTAATCCAATATTGTAACAAGAACGCCTTCCCACAACATGTGATGTATTTTGGGGTGCGTTACACTCAGTATTTCCCTTTGACTGTGACCCTGTAAGTATTGGATTTGTAACAAGGAGACTGGCTCTAGAAGCTGATGGCTTTAGTGGGTTTCAGTCATTCCCCCAGGTTTGATGGACTTTGTCTTCCGAGCCTAGAGGCCTGCATTAACCACAGATACTGAGTGAATGCTGCCTTTTTATATGTTCCAGCCTGATGATCTGGTCCAAGATGGGAAAATCTTATTCAGAACAAGAATTTCAATCTACCCCACAATTAAGGTGCTGTGTTGTTTTCTCTCTCAACCATTGAATATTTAACTAGAAAAGCATCACTAGGTGAAACTGAAACTAGTTTACCCCAGAGGATTTTATTAGATGGTACTTAGCGCACTCTGGAGGCAGATGAAATCCGATGAGTCAGACAACAGCTCTGAATTTGGGTCAGGCACCATGGGGGGCAGGCATAGGGAGATATACAAATCACATGGTCTGGAGTATGTGAGAGAAGGGCCGTCATCAGCATCACCTTACATATCCTTCAGTTCTTTGAATGGAATTTAATCTGTCCCATCTTCTAATTGATTTTTTCAGTAATTTTTTTTTTTGAGAATAGAAATAAAATTATTGTCTTTTGTATCACAAAAATATTTAATCCCATCTACAGTTATTATATATTTCTTCTCATTTCTAAAATTTTATGTAAATATATCTAGTTCTCGGTGTGTGTGGGATATATGTATATATGCATATATAGGTTCATAAATATCTATATGTAGAAGCTCAAATCATTTTTTTCTCTTTTTTAGGAACATGATAGATGGCATTTGCTTTTCCTGTTTGCTGTGTTTTGCTATGCCAGATTCCTCTAAGTAAGGAATGGAATCTCTGAAATGGAAGGGAATTTTCATGCTGGTATTAACTTGTCCTATTTCCAGTCCTGGCATGCAGCTTCCCCAGGGTGGGAAGGGTCTCACAGGAGAGACTGGGCATCCCAAAAGCTGGGAAAGCCATGAGAGGTGTAGAGGGTGACATGAAGGCAACTCCAGGAAACAATAGGGGGGAAAAAGGNNNTGTCTCACTTAACTTCTCACAAGATTTTCTGTTTTAAAAGATGTTTTTAACACTGTTCCAGTTTTTGCTCAAGTAAAACCAGGATTCTGAGCTTAAAGATTTTTATCGCTTTTTGGAGGTGGCAGGCTGCCTGAGCAGATCCAGTCAAAGCAGTGGCAAGTTAAGGACAAAACAAGAAAGCACTTACCATCTGCTGCATCCCAGTTTTACTAGTCTCAAGGTTATATTAAAGGACACGCAAGGATCCAGAAACAATCCAAACCTCTTTATTTTTTCTAAAGAGGAAGAAACTGGTGGGCTGAAAAGCCCCAAGAAGAGCAAAGTATATAAGCACTTTGGGCTGGGGATGTCAGAGTGAGAGCTGGCTGGTAGCAGCATAAAAAAGCTCTAAATAATACAGGTGTGCCAGCAATCAACAGTCTTTATTCTAAATGTTTCATTCCTTTGAGGAATGAACAGAACATGCTGTATTTGGAAAAAATTCTTTCAGTTGCTTCAATCAATTTTTGCCACAAACTCCTAGAAGGAAGCCATTGAAGGGAAACCTTAAACTTTAAATCAATTCAAATTGTACCCAAAGGGGACTCGGGCCTTCCTCGGGTGATACTACTGTAGTGTACTCTGCTGAAGGTCACACACCTGAGTGGGTGTACTCAATAAAACCCTGCAAGAAAGGGGTCCTGAAAGGTTTTTGTTAGCCTGGTAACCATGACAATATCTTTCCCAATTACTTTCTGCTAATGAAGAGTCCAAAATGTCATATTTGTTTGTTTGGCATTTTTTCCAGTGTATTCTATGGATACTTTCAGAAGAAACTGAGGAGCTTGGGCTTGGTCAGAAATCCAGGTGCTCGTACACTGGGAGGTGGCACGAGGGAGAGAAAGGCAGGGCTGTGTAAAGAGGGAGGAGTAGTCTTACCTCCTCACCCAAACAAAATCACAAAAGACAGATCATAAGTAGATAGACTGAAGAGATCTCATGGACCTATGAGGATGTGTAAGCTTGAGGGAAGAAGGTTTTCTTGAATTATTACTTTAAATAGCAATCATCAGCTTATTCAGAGCCTGTGAGCAAAGCCACTGGGTTGGTTATCATCTGTCTAGCACACCATCCAAAGTGTTTTTATTACAAACCAGGAAACTTGTTCCTCCTGAGGGATAAAGGGGAGTGTAGACACCAGTTGCATGTGGAAGAAAGTCTGAGCCATCAATGTGTCCTTGTGGCCAAGAAAGCCAATGGTATCCTGGGGTGCATTAAAAAAAGGATGGCCAGCAGAGGGCTATGAGGATGATCAAAGAACTGGAGGATCTCTCTTATGAGGAAAGACTGAGAGACCTGGGTCTGTTTAGCCTGGAGAAGATAATGATGAGTGGAGACCTCATCAGTGCTTATCAATATCTAAAGGGCAGGTCTCAAGAGGATTGGGCCAGATTTCCTGGAATACAGGAAATTCCATCCTGTCCAACCTGCTCTAGGGGAAGGTGTGTCATCTTTTAATATCTGATATTTGAATTAAAACCCACTGAAATGTTAGTCTTCACAAATATTTCTCTCTGATACATGCTACCACCTGTTTTAACAGCTGCAGAAAAAAAGCAGTCCTTTTCCATGCCTATCTGCAGATACTTAGTGTAGCTGTTTGAAGAGTATTTTGTGGCAGTTTTAATTTATAAATATATATATGTAAGAGTATATAATTCAGAAGGCTATTTAAAAAATGTTATGACACAGAAGGGAAATACCACATCAGTAATCTTAATTATATTCCATATCTCTATATTCAAAAAAGGTTTCTAAGATTTTTGGTAGATGAAAAAATGCACAGTAAAAGGAAAATCTGACTGCTAATGGTACAATAGACTGGATGGTGGGTACCAAAAAGGGTTCTTGTTGGGGGTAAGTAAGAAATGAGCAACATTTCCAAAGCATTTGAGAGAGGAGTTGATAAAATTCCTTTCACTTGGTATGGTGTTTTTTTTCCATTTGAACAGATGCTGTTGTCATTTGGCAAAATACCCCTTCATAAGGTCAATTCTAAACATTAGGATTACTCCTCTTTATTTATGTTCTTATTGTTTTCTGCATAAATAAAGCTATGGCCTCTGCCTTACAGTTAATGTGCCACTATCTTAATTAATTTTGAAAGCGGAAGAGGGTACAGGAGAGACCTGATATTAATAAACTGTACTAACAACATTATGGACTGACTGAAACTAGTTATTAAAAATAAGAGTAGAGCTTGTTATATGCTTTGGAGTAACTTCAAATAGTAAATCCAGTAAGCCCAGACTAAACCCAGAATTTTATGATATAGGCTTATCTGCGTATAGCTACTGTACCCCAGCAAAAATTCTGTCAAAATTTGTTGTGTTTAGTTCCATACTTTAAAAATTTCATAAAACTCCTGCTTATCAATGACGTCTCCATTTTGAAAGCTAACTTTTCACTTACAGCTAAAAGGGGGCTTGCAGTTAAAATTTTGCAGTTTGATGGATCTACACTTCAGGGATTACTTCGTCTGTGGATAATTCTATTTCCTTCTCTATTTTTATACTAGTACCCAAGTGCCCCAGTTAGAAGGCCATTGTGCCAGGAACCATACATTCATATATATTCAAAGCATGCACATATTTCTGTCATCAACAGCAAAATGAGGAGAAGATGAGAAGAAAATAATGTACCAACAGCAAAGATATGCATGGAAGTCAATAACTAAAGGCAGGGGGAAAAAAACCCAACCAATAGAGAGCTGACAAGTCAAGTCACAGTATTCCAAATGACTTTGAGGGAAAACTGCCCTGACATCTTCAAAGTAAGGAAACGGGGAGACTTCAACTACAACACTTCTACATAAGTCTCTAAATCTATTGTGGTCATGTCTTGTATTTGTTTCAGTTTTAGTATCCCATGAGTTGGAAAAATAGTCTACTACTTCATTAAGTTCCATTTTGAGCTGTTGCTGTTCAGCACAAATTTATTTCTTGCATTTCTTGTGACTTTCTTCACTGTTCTGCCCCATTTGGGATCAAAAGGTATTTTTTTAAACTTTTATTATAAAGATTTCCCTCAAGCATTTTAGCTTTGACCCCAAGTAGTAATCCTCTTCTTTCTATTCATTACCTTCAGATAGACGCTTGGTTATTTTGGTAATATTTCTTCCAACAAGTATTAACCCTGCTTATCAACCTCCAGGAAATACTTTTTAAAGCAAAGCTTGAACAGGCTTTCAAGAATATGGAGGGGATCAGGAAAGGGGACTAACTTCATCATCAGCCTGGACACAGTAGAAAAGGACAGATCAACATAATTAGACTTTTTTTCACTGCTGTGACTCGAGAGTACTTGCAGTGTACACAAGAGCTGTGTTCGACCAAGTCTTCCTGCCTCCTGGGTGCAGACACGTTCACTGCTGAAGTCATGGTACAGCACTGATAGCTGAAAAAAGTGTTCTTTTTACTCTTTGACATGAAATAATTTTCATAGGCATCAGGGAAGAAGGTTGTGTAGCAAGAAAGGACTAGAGAGGAAACTTTAAACTTGCTTGGAAGGGTGAATAAGCCTCAGTGTATCAGAATGAATCAAAGCTTATTTAGTCAGAGTTAACGTAGAAAATGTCCTTTCTCTAATACTACACGCATAGTGTTTGGGTAGTTGCAGCGCATATATTATATAATTAGATTGCATATAGACAAAACATACACTTCTCTGTAACTCTCTCAGAAATAAGAATATTTTTTCCCTTGACAGTCAGTTCCATTACAGTGTATGCTTACACAGGATTGATTATAAAGTAAAAATCATATTTTTCACACTGTGTTTATTATATTTAGCATGTAATCAAGCATTCAAATGTTTATTCATGTGAAGTGATATTCTGGACCTTATGATATCTGTATATTTATTCAAGCTGAACATCTCTTAATTTTGTAGAGATGGTAAAATAACTTCTTCTTTATAATGAAAACCTAAGTATGACTGACCTATGTCCAGATTCCATGGACAAGGTAAGTGAAATTTTACTTCCTATAGTGATAGTAACTATTACCAAGGACACTGGCTAGTAAAGACAAAAATTTGATTGCCATGACTTAGAAGAAGATATCAGGGAAGGATCTTCAGCTGACAGTGTTAAAATCAATTTACAAGTAGATTTTAAAGTAGGTTATAAGCAGAATTAAGCTGTTGCAGCACCTGCAGAAAGCTCTTGAGAGAAATGCTTATCCACAGAGAGGAAACATAATATACTTATGTCATAACAAAAATGAGACAATAAAAATAAGTGATCTACATGTGGCTTCTGCCTGCAGTAAGAAGGATGTAAATACAGACATGCACACCAAAGCCAAAGAAAATCTGGATTGACCCAGGCATAATATATGCAAAAGAGAAGAGCAATTTTTATTTAGCAAAAGAAATAACTCCCACAACAACCAAAATTCCATATGTGCGGTGGTCAAAATAAAATTGGACTCCAGCAGTTAATCAGTGTGTTATGTAAGACATCCAAATGATAGTTCCGCTTCTGAGCAGCATAAATAGTTACATTCATTGGATGGCTAAAGGCCTTGATGTGGCTTCCAATAAAGAAAGGAAAAGGAAATTAATTACAGATGATTGAATAATTACTGGAAACCTCACCATGACCTTTCTCTTCTGGTCTTTCACATCCAAATAGACTAGTGCTAAGCAATAGTTCTAGCAGTGGTGAATCTCCTTTCAGTACTGAACCAACTCCTTTGCCTTGGGCTTGAACAAGGAGTTGAAAAAAAAAATAAAAATAAAAAGACACATTGGTATTTGTTACTTCTGGAACACATCCACTATCCCACTATCCCTACTCTGATAGTCACAGCTAAAAATTATCACATAGTTACAATTTTAATACCTGCAGAAGGATACCATTACAAAGATAGATTTTCTGAATCTCAGCAGATGGGAAACTCAAACTTTTCAAGTGCTAAATTAAGCTTGCAGACAATCATGAGGGATTTTTCCTTACCCTCGCATATGATGTGACATATGATCACTAGACTGAAGCAATCAGATCAATTAAAACAAGTGGTGACAATATGGAAAATAAAAATAATTGTCAAGTATGAAATGTATTTTAATACTCTGGCCACAGATAACTCTGAAGTTGAAATAACTCTAGTAAAATAGAAGGACTAAATATTCAAAAATATATGAGAAATCATGTTTATACCTTAGTTAATCATTGGTATACTAAAGTTAGCACTACCACCTAACAAAGAAAAGATTTCTGCACCAAATTGTCTTTTCTGAAATAAACCCAGAGTTTGTCTAAACCAGTTAGAATAGAGCCAGTCCAAGATTTACATTCAAACAAGTTAATCCATAAACTCTTTGGGCCTCTGTATTGGGGCTCCAATTCCTTTGGAATCCTAATGTTTAGCAGAGATTATTTTTGTAATGACTTCTATTGATGGTGAAATTGTAAATAACTGTATGTAAGAAAGAATGTGTCCAACTTAATATTGCTATATACAATATTGTGCATAGTTAGTAGTAGTATCACCTGCAGCTAGCATTTTATATTTTAAATTCCTTTTGGGTTCAAACATCCCTAGGACTTACATTACATTCTGGAGTTACGCTATTGAATTTTAGTCTGTCATTACATGAGTAACTTCTGTCTTTTCTGATACAATTTTGTATGACAAGACCTGGAGAAAGTTTATCTGAGTACCTTGTATGATGACTGTAAAACTGACATATTATTCACAGCACAAGCAATGCAATCTCCTATGAATGTGGAATAAGAATCAGTTTCCATCAAAATAGGTTTTTTTTTTCTGAAACTCAAAACATTCACCAAGGCTAGCAAAACCAGAAATTATATGAATGTTGTCTCGCTTCATTTTAAAGGTCATAAAATACATTTATCACCCTTAACACCTTTTATGTCCCTATAATTAAATTATATCCTTCATGTGTTTTTCAGGCACTCCTTGTATGAAACCCAGAGAGGTATAATGAATTCTATTTATAAGGGCAGAATTACAAGATTATTGAAATGAATGCTGTATGAACTATTCAGTTACAGGGTGAGTGAATAAAATCTTCCATCAACAATATTCATAATTATTACAGCTTTGCTATTTTAGGAAAGAGTGAACTAGTGAAATATGTCTCAGTTTTGACTGAAGACTTAGTCAAATATATTGACTTCAGTGCGTAAGGGTGCAATCACAGGCAATGAGCGCATTCTAGTTCCAGTCCCTTCCACATCCTTTCTGCAATGAGTCCCTGGGAGAGAAACAGTAAGCCGTCTTTTTTTATTACATGTGCAACAGAAGATCTTGTAAGAGGATGTATGTTGGTGACGAAGTTCCAAAATACCATACAGAAAGACATTCCTAACTCCCAAAACTAAAATTAATTGACCAAGTCCTCATCAAGAAACTTTAGCAGTAACCTCATTCTGCTTAATGGTTCCTTTTCCAAATAACGTGAGGAAACAAAAGATGCTAAACCTTAAGTATGAGGTTTTGATATAATATTGTGGTTCTGAATTTGCTCATGAATGTGTGGTGGTGTCCTGAATTGCTGCTTCTGGGATTTGTCAATCCCCTGGTTAAAAGTCTTTATCAGATTTACTCTTCTCTTGCTAAAAAGATTTTATATATGACTTTTCCTTCTCAGAATATATATTTCCTATCTATTTACTGGGAACAATGCAATGTCCTTATAACCTCTATTTTTTGCTAGGCTAAACAAGCTTAGTTCTCCCTTCAGCATTTAAAGAGTCCTTCTCAGCAACTGTTCTGCTACAAATTCATATAAGTGAGCAGATTTGTATATGGTATTCCAGATGGAGCTTCAGCAGGTCCTTGTACAATAATAGTAATATTTTGTAATATCTAATATAATTATCTTATTGTTTATAGTCTACACCTTCTTCATGGTGTATTACTTTCGTACATAACTGTCATCCCCTAAACAAGACCTGTAAAACTTGGAAGATTTTTAAACTGGTTTCACACTGGTGGGACAATGTTTAATCTCACCTTGTTGCTTCCAGGTGACGGGCACTCACTAGTAGAGGCCAATAATAATTGTAATAATAAATGTCATTCTATTTCTATTACTAACAGCAAGAAATGTCCAGGTACTATATATTTCTCCAGAAACAGAATATTAAAAGAATACATAAAACAGAAAACACACCTTTTTATTCCCTCCTACTGACACACCCTGTCATGAGGCAAAATTTGTGGAGGGAGAAAGAGAGTCTAAGAACATTATTTTAATCAATATTATCAATGCCACTACAATAAATAGGTAAGAGTAATTGCAAGCATAACGACGAGAACATTTTTTTGAGAAAAGAAATATTAAACCCTTAACTGAAGTCCTTATTAAATGCACGTTCTTCCTGAAGGGAATAATGATACTTTTTTTTTTGATGGAAGCTGCACATTATAACTAGAGAAAAATATTGACCAGTTTGCTGTCAAAAGCTGTAGTTTTGCCAACACCAAGATGCTTCCATGGAAGTATTCCAATAGCTGACATACTCTATTATAAGTACGTACTTGGGGAGCTGAAGGATCTGGTCTTTCTGCATACTAAGCAGCATTGGTCTCCACAGATTTTCATGCAAGTGGAATATCTTGCAGGGTTTGATCCTAAAGGAACTATATCTCTCTATATAGTATCTACAGAATAAAATTCCAGTTCTGAATATGTCTCTGAAGACTGGCAGAAACAAGAGAAGAGGCTCTGTCAGAGTAAGAATACAAGTTAGAATGTGTCTTACGAATCCATGATCCGGAAGAATAGTCAGTCCCACACTACATACATTTATGGCTTGAGGGGTCAACATCCCTTAGTCTGATAAACTAGATAGGTAGAAAGATCCACAATTTTACCAGTCAAGACAGATTGTGCAAGATATGAACTAGAACTAAAAATATAGTCTGACTGGAAGCTTCCCTTAAAAGTATTCAAAAATAAAAGAACTACCCTGGAAGAGAGATGAAAATTGCATACAGAATATTTTCTACCCTTCTTAGTATTTCTATACTAGTCACATTTTTAAAAATTTACATTAAATAAAGAAAATGTAAAATACAGTTATAAGCATCTGAAAAATGAAATTGGAACAATACTTTAAAAAAGGAAATGAATAAAAATCACTAGTTGTGAGGAAATGGTGCATTGCTTGAAAATATGTCAATATAATCCTTTCCTTTGATTCATCTGGTGCTTTCAAGACATTCTATAAATCGATCTAGTAGTTGTTTTCTGGAGCAGTGGAAAAATGTGATATCATCTCTAAGATTGTATGCCATTGGATGACACATGCTGGCTTTAAAAAGTGTAGCTTCTATAAAAGCTTCAGTTGGATCATTACATTGTGATTTAATAGAACCTCATTCCTGTTTAGCCAGATTATGAACCATTTATTCCTATTCATATTTAGTAACTCACCTGTTTCATCCCAGCTAAAGGCTTTAGAATTGTGGCACTGTGTCAGGTTTGCTGCAAGCGCAATATTAAATTAATCTATAAAAGTACTGACACAAAAATCTTACTTAAAGTGGTGTGTCTGACTGTTCTGAACAATTAAGAGTCAAATTAGAGGCTAAGATTTCCTAGTCTAAGTCTAGGAACATAATTCTGGCACCTACGCTGGGTATTTTTTGCAGGATGTGTGAACAGTCTAGACCTCTCGACTCACACTACCCAACCAGATCACATTTGCTCTGAGAGGGTACATTCCATGCACAAAGGCAACTCAATTCATTCTACAACTTCATAGTCCAGAGAAATATAAACACTGATATATCTCCACCACATTCTCATCACTTCTGTGTGACAGAAACATTGTCTCCTGAAGTTTACCATCCTACAAAAAGAAGATTCCTATCAACAGGAGGGATCAAGCTCAAAAGTGATAAAATTTCAATTTTTTGCCTTTCTTTTGCTAACTGTATAATCAGATCTTTTTTAATATTAAATGAAGAAAAATAATTTGAACGAAGAAATTCTTCAATTTCCTTTTATCCACCTCCCATGAAATCTCTTTTGTTACCTAGTAAAATGGTTTATCATTATTGCTATGCAGTGCATAACAATTGATGAAAATGATCAGACTATAGAGCTTAACAATGCATAGTGAAGGATGTTTCATTTTATTTTAGAATGCCTTTTTATGACAGCATACTCTGGCAGAGGATATTGATTAAACAACTGATATTGCCACATTGTAAAATATGGAGGTTCTTGGTATTTTATAAGGAACGAGCACTCAAAGCTGAATGGGAATTCTTATACCTGAATACAGTCCTATTGAAAAAACTTCAGTCAGAGTCCCACTATTACTTATTCTCTGAGATGACTATGCAGTATGCTGTACCTCACTTTGCAGGCAGATAAAAAGATGAAAGTGAAGTCTAGTCAAACATCTCTAGCTTTAAGGAAATAATGATTTCAGTTTTTTAAAAAATTCCGATGTCATGTATGAGTTAACTCCATTGAAATACTGCTATTATGTTGCTTCAGTTCATTACTCTGTGCTGATCTTATCACAAGAATATTATTCACTCCTTTCTTTGATAATTAATATTGATTGCATGTTAGTCTGTGAGCAAGTAAAATGGCCTTCAGTCTCAGACAGCAGAAAATCTACCTAGAAATTTAATAGTTATTTCTTTTCACATCTTTTAGCTTGTTTAATGGGGCACCTCTCTTGCCCAAAGGCAGTTCTTTTTGTAGATAGAAGGTGATGAGAGGAGGAGGTTTTATTGTTTTATTGTTGCCCATCCACAATTTCATTTGCTTGCTAATGCTTCCACCTGAATCTTTCTAAGCTGCTTTCCCTGAAAGATACAACTTTCAAAAATGAAAAAGAATGTGAATGGATTTTTTTTGAAGCCTTGAAAGACTATTGTTGACTCGTTTGATTATTTGCAATTGTTCATTTTGATGTTCTTCTGTCAGAATATATGTAATATATTCTGATAATCGGAGCTCAACCAAAATTCTTCTTGCTTTTCAGAAATGTCTCAATAAGTTCATCTTTAAAAAAAATATAATAATTGTTCTGATCAAAGTAGAGGAAGGCCTGAACTCAAAACACAGTTCTGAGAATTCCTGAATTGTATTAGCACTAACTTCTAACTTTTCATCACAGTTCTACCAAGACACTGTTGGAAGATGTATAACTCATCATACAAAAATATAATCCAAATAAACTGAAGTGATAGATCAGACTATTTTATGTTACAGAGAGGAAAAAAAAAAGAAAAAAGTAGAAAAATGTGAAAAAAATTACAAATATGAAGTAAGATATAAAGTAATTAATACTGTAAGAATGTTTCGTTTCTTTATTTTATTATTTAAAGTTTTGGGGTTTTTGTTGCCAGAAAGTAATCTGGCTACATAGATGTCAAAACAAAGGTATGTATCTAATGAGTTCATAAACTTATGAGTTTGACAAAGATCAAAAAAACATGGCTTTGAAAATGAAGAATAAGGAGGTACTAAAACAATGTCTGTTTTGCTTAGCATAGAATTGAATCAGTGCCCCAGAGGACTGTGTCAATGTATGTAAATGTCAGAGAATGGTAGCTGAGACGCCATTGTCCCCCCCCCAAAAAAAAACCACAATAAAGTTGTCCTGGTTTGAGGTAAAACAGAACTAATTTTCTGTTCAGTAATTTTACTTTTTATAGCCGAGCCACTTCTAATGAACTTAAATGTTCATTAGAATGAACAAATGAAATTAACAGCATATTATTCAGAAACTATTTAGTCTTACACTGATAAGACCTGATTACACCAAGGAATGGTATACAGAGAGGCCCTTGCTTATACTTACTGCTATAACAGCCAAGGTCAGGTAAATTTGTTATTTGCCCCATTGGAGGGTCAGAAGTGGAAAAGCACAGGGGGTCCCACCTGCGGGGAGGAGCAGACAGGAGAGGTGACCCAAAACTGACCAACTGGGTATTCCATCCCATCTGCCCTATGCTCAGCCTAAAAGCTGAGGGATCAAAGAGTCAACCTTCTTCCTTCAATGGCCAGTTCAGTCAAATGGTCAATTTGGTCAAAATTACGACAAAAGTATATTAAGTAGATACAGGCATCCAATGGAAAAGAATATTAATAAAAAATACACTTTAGTTACTGTGTTTACCACCAATGGCTATTTCCTCACAACAGCACCATCATTTTACAAATGTATTTTATATTCACCCATACACTGAAGAAATCTAGTGGGCACTCTGTAGATTTTGAGTGAGATTTACATCCCTTAGACTGGAGCGTGTCTGTGTATGAACACGGTTAAGATATTTTTTGCCTTTGACAGCATGCTTGTTTCTGCCTTTTCCCCACGTATAAATCAGCTGAGAGATAGACCCAAAGGCTACATTAGCATCTAGTTCTGCAGAAAACTATCCTGATAAAATGTACAATAGATGACAAAGGTAGAGGAAAAGTGATACGGCAACAAACAGCACAGATAGACTTTGTTTTTTGAGTGGGTAGCAGTGATAGATAGGCACTGGAACACCTGGCTGGCCACAGTTCCCCTGGGGCATTCTGCAAATAGCTGACCTAATTGCATGTGCTGGGATTGCTGTTAAAGTCAGCAATTGCCAACAGTTTCCAGAGAGCAGTATCTAAGGAATTTTGTTAATTCCAAATTGTGGTAGAGTCAATTCAAACATTGCCATCAGCAGAAATTATTTATGTTCATTTTACTGGTCTTATATGCACGCTATTCTCTTTTATTCTGCCAGCAAATTGGCTAATCTGCCAGGAGAAATATTCACATGTGGGAGGAAAGAAAGAGTAGGAGCTGCCTGTCAGCTGGTGTCATGTGAGAGCAAAAAGCCTCCAAGGATACAGCCACAACAGAAGATAGGTGGCCCTCCAGCTATTTTTATCATGGACAGGGTCATCCAAAGCACATAAAAAATACTGAACTAAAACTCTCTGGTGAGGACCATCTTCATATCAAATAGAAGAAATCAATGTATTTTTTAGATAAAAATAATTTTCTACATCACCCATAAATTTTATAGCTGGAGCGGGTCATTAAGAACATGCATTCTGAGTGAGTAAAGACCACAGAATTTCAGGGAGTCATTTATTATCTCAAAAATATCTCATCTGGATGAGCTAGCACAATTTAGAAAAATAGCTAATTGTCTTGACTTAAATTCTACATGAAGAGGAGGATACACATCCTGTATAAATAAAATATTTCAGAGATTAATTATCCTTACTGTTAAAATACATGTCTTCTTTCTACTCTTGGTTTGTATAACTTCAGGTTGATTCTTGATATAGCTACCTGTAACAGAACAAACAGCCAGATCTTCTTCCAAGCTTTCCAGACCCAAATATCCCACTGTCTTGGAAAAGATAAATTTGAGTTTTTAACTAGCACACCTCTACTAAATAGATTTAAGGCTAATAAAATGATTTGCAAATTCTACCAGTGGAAAAAACATGTCTATTCCCATATGGAAAAATAAGAGAAATGGAGGTCCGGAGATGAGACAATTCCTACAAGAATCCCAGGTTGCAGAAGAGATTTTTTTTCTTTAAATAAGTGCCAAACATTCCTCCTGATTTTCGTTAATCCCAAATAGTGTTAAACACATGATGCATGTACTTATAGACACATTTTTTTCCTAGACAACTCAAGAGGATTGTGGGACTGAGATGTAATGAATAGCATTTTGCTAAGAGGATCGTGAATCTATTAGGAAGTTGACACTGTCCTCAGGAAAGAAGAGTTGGCAGGGTATTACTGGGACATCAGAGATTAAATGTTTTTCCATTTCTTACTTTCTGGTTTTCACCTTACAATGTAGGTGTTTCTATAGCTGCTCCTCTTGCCATCTACATCTTTGCCCTCTGAATCCAGACACAGAAAATTGCACCAGGTTTCTTCTGTATGTTGATGTGGTTGTACATATCAGCCCCTTGGTACTCCAAGTTGTGAGACTGAAACAGATACTTTTCACTTTAAAACACTACGTTATCCAGGGAAAATAATTTAAAATATGCTGAATGAAATGTGATGAAGTGGGAATCCCTAAAAGCTGGGGTTTGAAGTGTAACCATTTCCATGCAGAATTGCTGAAGTATTAATGCAGAAGTCTCTGAGCCCAAATGAATCCAGCATGAGAAGAAATTCTTAGCTTTTTAAACTAAATAGAACTTGAAGATAGATAGCAGCAGGACTAGAAATTTTTAAAGCAAATTTAAAAGAGCTTTTAGATGCCTATAAGTTGCTGAGAGAACTGAGACAAAGAAGTCCTAAAGGAACCCTCATATTTGCAGGGAAAAAATGCACCAAATTCTATCTTTCATTATTTGAATTTGAATTAATAAAGCCAGTCTCGAGTGAAATATTGATGAAAGAGTGTGGGAGCTTCAACTGCTTGAGTTCAGTACAACATAGCACTTAAGAAAGCGTAGCAATACAAAAAATTGTCATCTCACAATGGTATTTTTATACCACTATCTGAATATTCAGGCACTCTTCTGAGAACAAGAAGTTTACCCTGAGAAGTAGAAGATAAGGCTATGAATCAGCTGGTAATTTTTTTTAGCCAATGAAAATATTGACTGAGCCATCACTCTTGGATTTTATACTCTAAATACACTTGTATTCCAAATCAACTATTATTAAGTAAAGAGCTTATTGAACTCATAGCTAAACAAAGAAATCTGCTCAGCATACATATCTCCAGAATTTATAGGCTTGAAGCAGGATTAATGAAATACCATTATTTGTTTCCTCATCATCTTGTGCCACAGAGAAAGCTATTATTTTTTAATTCATAGTTATCTATTTCTGTCAGTCTCAAATAGAATGTTTTTATCAGTTGTGTAAGCTGATATAAAGTTATTCACAGCATTTTACTAAATAAAACTACAAATACCAGTGCCTCTAACAAGTAAACCCAATTCTTTCCAACAGAAATAGCTTTTGCTGCCTGAATTAGGGTGTAATATCTACCCAGTTTAGGATTCTTTAGTTTTTAGAGTGTGATATAAATGTAAGCAGTGAATTCCAGCCTTGCCTCACTGATATGCTGAATGATGAAAATTAGCACTAGTCTTCCCATCAAGAACTCTAAATCTACTATCATGTGTGGTATTTGGAAAGTTGTTTGCTGGCTCAAGTGTCTTATCATAAAACAGTTTTCAATTCAGTATACTGACATTTTAATTTGTCTATTCTTTACTGCTCAGAATTAAGGAAGGGGCATCATTCCAAGCTATTTTTCCAATATCTTTAGAAGCAACATGCCTTTTGACCTCTGAATTAAACTGCAAATCTCTGTGCATACACAGTATTTTGCAGTGCTGAGTTACTTCTTACATTAAATCTACAGCTGGTTTAGTTTGCCACTGAGAAAATGCAACCACTTGCTCAGCAAAAAGGAGATTACCATGAAATAAATTAGGTTTTTTTCAAGGAAATTAAAGGTTTATGGAACACCTTGATTCAATGTAGAGCTTCATTGTTATTCTAGAACTCACTAGTTAGCTCAGCACAAAGCATCTTCATTTATTATTATTTATATACATGAAAAGGAATATCAAGGTCAAAATTTCTTTTAGAAATGAAATGATGTGAAATTACTTTGAGTTTATTTACTTCTTACAGTCATGTTGAACATAATCTATTATGCCTACCATATGTGCAGCCATTAAGTATCTGACCAAAGACCTTTCAAAACATCTTCACTTCTATTATCTTTGGACTTAAAACAAATGCATATTTTTCACCAAAAAAAAAAAAAAAAAAGGATGAAAGTGCTGTCAAGGACACATGGATCATGGCCAAATGTGGGTATGTCATAATAATGATGGAGTGAAAAGAATCCATGAAAAAGAATGCAGAGTGGAAAAAGTTGCAGCAGGAAAAATAAAGGGGGCATCTCATTGGAACTGCCAACTCAACAGAATACTATTTATGCTTAACGAAAAATCCTATGAAACTTTAAGGGTATTATTGCAATAATGGCTTGGTCTTGCTCATACTAGTGTCAATACCCAAGTTGCAGTTATTTTTCAAAGAGGAGGAATAAATGCATATGTTATTTCTCTGAGTACCTTGTGGACAGAGTAATAGACGTGAATGACAGTGGTTTCTTTCTAGAATTAGACCCAGAGTTGGGTCAATCATTGTCTCTCTTTTGTCTCTGAAGGGAGATCTCCATTCATTCTATTCTCTGCCTTTTAGTGACAGGGAATACAATCTGCCACAGAGTTTATACACATAAATTAATATAAGAAAGTCACGTGTATACTTGGGTCTGCAGTCCCATAAACAAGTTGCTGTAGAGGAGACAGAGAAGTGGATTTCAAGTGCAGTACCTATTCTGTAGTCACCACTCATGTATATTGCTTATCTATATTAAATAGGACTGCTTTCAGTGAAAGTAGAGAATGCAATGGAGGAGCTGAGGCCAACTTTAAAAACTGCCTCACTCCATCCTATTTTCTAGTCTGCTGTGTATGGATTCTTTCTTTTGTGTACTCCAACTCATTGCAATTTATATGGAGTCCCAAGGGATTGCCCACAGCAGAACTCAATATGCATATTTTTGTCGCCTGTTTGGTTCTGAGCTATTCTAAAAAAATAAAATAAAAAAAATCCATGCATTTATGCATGTGAATACAGCAGCAGCCACTTTTAATGAATCTGCAGATAGATAGAAAAAGAAGGGATTTCTTAAGTGCAGAATAGAGTTGAGTCAACCCTGAACAAATTGACTATGTTCAAAAGTTTGATGGAGAATCAACATCCATCCCAAGGTCTGGCAGAGATACGAGCAAGAGTCTGCATGATCTCAGAGACACTAGAACCAAATGCAACTTTATTTTGGGTTTATGAAAGCAGTGCTAGCTATGGCATTGTCTTGCACTAATGCAATTATACAACTGTAATTTTATTTAAAAAAATGCATGAACTTATTTTCTATGTTACTGTGCACACTTGCATCTAAATTACATCTATTACTGAGCTGGTAAAATCCACATGTTACTGGCTATGATTTGCATTGGATTGTTTCTACCTTTTCTGACATGACTCCTGCATAAAATAATATTCACATCTACAGGATGTTTTCAGTGCTGTTTTTTTTTTTACTTTGACAGAAACATTCAGTTATTCCAAAAGCTTCACCTTAAAAATATTAAACCAGGCCATCAGAGTTTGGGGCAGATGTGGGCTGCTGTCTTGGGGTTACAGGAGACATGATAGGATGATTGAGGACCATGAGGCAGAAGGAAAGGTTGCATTTCTTCTCCCTTATAGATTATATAAAACAGGACATTCTCCTTAGGTTCTTTTACTGAATATTGTACATTGAGAAAATGTTTAAATTATATATGTGGTCCCAACTGATGTTATAATGTGACATTGAATCAATGTCTGTATGCTAGGGTCTTACCTATAGGTATAACACAGTCAGTATGAGATTTCTCTCATGTATTAACTGCAAATATTTTAATGGGTAAACATCAGTCACTTAGAAGAACTGACTTCAAGCACATGGTATTTAAGAGCTTAATCATCCCCTATGTAGAAAGACAGACACTTTTTATCGACATCTAATTGTTCTTCCATGGAAACAAGAGAAATAAGATCAAGGAATGGATCTGAATACCTTTAGCTCTGAGGCTCCAGTGAAAGTCTTCACCGACAAACAAGGTATTGCATATTGTCTCATCTGCTGCACTCACACAAGTTCCTTATGACTGTGCCTTACAGAATGTATTGTTCTATAACAAACCTACTAAGGTAAAAGAGCTATCTGTAACTTGTCAATATTTAGATCAAGCCAACAGAAGAATTATCTTTGGCTTACTGGTAAGAATGGGGCGCTCCACAGAAACCCTTTCTTCACCAGTCTGTGATGGGTTGACCCTGGCCAGTGTCCATGCACCACACTCACTCTCCACCACGCACAACAGGTCAGGGGAAAGAACAGCAAAAACAAAAACGAGAAAACTCATGAGTCAAACTAAAGACAGTTTAAAAGTAAAGGAAAGAAGAAGAAAAAAAATACAAAAAATAAGTGATACAAAGGCGTTCACTGTCTCCCACAAGCAGACTCATGCCTAGCCAACTCTGGATTTTATTGTTTAAGTTGGTGTCATATATTCCTTTGGTCCATTTGGATGTGTCCCTTTCAAACTCTTTGCCCATGCCCAGGCTACTTGCCTGGGGGAGAGAGGAGGGGGAGGAGAAGGCAGAGTGGGAAACAAGAAAAGCTCTGGGGTTGTGCAAACATTGTTTAGCAGCAGTTCAAACAATGGTGTGTTATCAACACTGTTTTAGCCATGAATCCGAAACACACCACCACAGGGGATGTTATAAGGACGATTTACTCCTTCCAAACCACACAGTATGCAGTCTTACTCTTTCCCTTTTTAAAATGAATCCTTGTATTTCATCTCAGCATACCCGGTTTGTCATTTAGCCAGGTTAGCAGGCAAATATGAGCATCCTAAAAGGTTTCAGCACCATCTTCACCTTCTGTAGGTATCCCATCTACATCTAGAAAAGTCAGTGATATAGATCACTGCATCAAGGTGTGCATCTCTGGCTAAGATAAATTATTTTCTCTATCAGTCTTGGAAATGCTGCCAGAGTTTAATATAAATTAAATGGACTGCTAAAACTAGCATGCCTCATAGAATACAGAAAAGACAGTTGGCTTCTGGAATCTGGGAAGCCAAAAGCATCTGCAAATATCACTTGGTAAGTCAAGTTTAGTTACATATTGGCCATCACCCAAGCCGAGTAGCATTTAATTAATTTGAGGTATTGGAGGTACATCTGAACCAGATATTACATTTAGCTTCCAGAAATCGATACAGAAATCAGATATGCTGGTAAGGTTCCGGAACTAATGTAATTAGGCTGCAGCATTCTCTGTGTAATGCTGTAATGACTAACTGTAGCCTCTTCCATAATTTGCCTTTTACTATATTCCATAACTGTTCAAGATCTGCATCATTTGTAAAACTCTTCCAGGTTCAGGTGTTTCTGCTGAAGAAGTAATCACATCCAAAAGCTTTTAATTAGCTATTGAAGTTCTCCACAATCCCCAAGAGCTGAGTATCCCAAGTGGTATTTCTGGTCCTTTATTCAGATCTCTGAGGTTCCAGCTGCTTCTGAAACAAGCTGTTTACCATGTGTTTTCTATGTCTTCCACTGTTTCGGGATAGTAGCATGATAAATCTGAGCCCTTCAGCATTTCCTCACTAGCAAATTTTTTTTTTTGCTAAATTTCCCTACATGCCCATAACTTCAAAATTCTTTGGACCAATAATTCATTTTCTCCAATGGAAAACAATACCCAATTTCCTATTTCTATATCAATAAAAGGGTAATCTTATTAAAGAATTCCTCTGAGTACTGCTGCTGACCGTAGGTTTTTTTCCAGTGAAAGGACTGAAAATGTTTTATATTTTTTTATGTCCTAGTATGTGCTGTATAACATCCCTCATTTCTCTCACGATTCCTGAAGGTGGGTCAGCAGTCCCTGCGGGCTGTTTTCCAGAGAGTATCATAAAGAGTGAAAACCCTGTAAAATCTTCCACATTTTGAAAATCTTACTGATTGTGGTACATTGCTCATCAGCTTTTGAAATGTTTTGTTTAATGTACATTTGCACCATGAAAACAGTGTCACAGGCAAGAGGGGAAATAAGATGCTTAACTATAAATTCATAACATAAATTCATTCATCAGCCATAATTTGAATTCCATGTATATCCATGGGACAAGCTGTAAACAGCAAAATGCTAGCTTGCTTGCCATATACCACATATTATTATACACTCCAAAATTATTGTGTAATTGCTGTCTGCTGCTAGGGCTGTGTAAAGATGGACAGTGTAGTTCATGGAATTTGGACACTTTGAAGAGTTTCAGTTACATGGGTTTCCATCCATTTAACTGGTAAAGCACTTGTGTATCAACGACATCTTTCAAGACTTGCTCTTCAAGGGTTTTCATATTACCTTTGGAATGCTTTAAGGGGAAAAATAAACTGTTATTACTCTCTACACCTGGTAACACTAGAAAGCCAAAACAACCACAGGGCAGAGATAAATAGATGAATAATATTCTGGGGAGGGTTTTCCATCTCGTACATCAACAGAAGCGTTAACTAAATGCCATTAATGGTGTCAATTCTGCCTTCAGTTACACCTGTGAAACCTAACAGATAGAATAGCGTGTGCGAAGAGAGACTTTGGCCTTGTAGACTATTTTTTTTGCCAGTAAATGTATGACAATCTGAAAGGATATATTTTGTCTGAGATCTCAGGCTGAGCACGGAGGGCTGCAGCTGGGAGGATTTTCATTTTTTACCTAGAACCTGAGCAGATATGATATAGAGTCACTGATTATAAAAAAGTCCCATCATGCTGCTGTTACACTGTCAGAAGACTGTTCTACAACTCAGGAAATAAAGACAGCTCTATTGTGCCATGGACACTGTATTCCAGCTTAAGTTAAATAATACACATTATGAACCCAGCTCACATCTCAAAATCTACATATTCTGAACTATTACATCATCACCTCAAAATTGTATTGTTTGGTGAGAGAGGAATAAAACTTGCTGTTTCAAAGAAATGGTACATGGTAGCCTGGATATATTTTGTAGCCACTCTGAAATACATCTGAACAGTGTATTTCAGAAACCCACATAGAAAGGAATGAAAAGACTGCTGTGTTGCCACTAAATAAGAAACTGTTTTGTAAATCTAAGATACTGTTTTCACGATCCAGGTGAGATTTCTTGAAGATGCTGGAAGATTGGAAATGAAGGGACACTTATCTGCTGAATGGGGCCTAAAAAAGGAAAAATGGCTCCAGCAGTATATGACTAATCCTTTGCTATCACACATTGCTGGAGTATTTAATTTCAAGGTTACCTAGAGCAAATATTATTTGTGAAGTTATTAACATTTTTGGTATGAAACTCCCATGACAGCACTGCAGGCAAGTTTTGATGTAGTTACTCTATCTTTTCATAGAGCCCTGCACTGTGGATTGCAACGATTTTATAACATTGTTAGCACGCACTTAAAAAAAACAGAAAACACTTTCTATCAACTTCTATTGACAGTTGCAAAGATCTCATTGCAGACACCTTGTAAATCTAAACCCCAAGTGTTTAAAATGTAATAAAAAAGGATTTCCATATGTTATTACTTTTAGGAGAACATGATTTTTGAAATGTAATTTTGGGAATGTTGAGTAAACAGAACTCTTCCATTTCCCAGAAATCAATTTTATTTTACAGAAACATTTGTACATATTGATACAAATGTCATGCAGAAATAGCCAATTACAGACAATAATGGAATTAAAGCAGAGAAGACAAACTTGTGAAACAAAAGAAAACAAAAACAACAACAAAAAAAGAAAAATTATAATATTGAAAGCTGGAAGTTGAACTGCAAGCTCAATGACACTGCACAGGAGTAATTTAGAGAGAAACATGTTCAGACAAGTTCTTACAAATGAACAATACTATAGAGTCAATCACACTCACCACAATCAGAGAAAAGAGCATGGAAAGAGTGTCCTCAGCCTGCAGCCCTCCCTGAGAAGACTCTCCCAGAAACCTGAGTGCACTGACAACGGCTTCCACCTCTACTGTGCTCCCCGGAGACCTGAGGCACCTGTGGTCACTGGCATCTCTGATACACTGCAGCGCTGGACCAGGCACCTGTGGCAACACCTAAGGTATGCAAACAAGCTGTGGGAGCCTCCTCCCACACACTCTTCTTGCAGTGCCTTGGGACCTGCAAGTAAACACCTGCCCTGGCTTTTCTTTCTGATTTACTGCCTTCTAGGCACATATATGCTAAGCCCTTCACATAGCTAACCTTGCTTTGCCTCACCTTGACTTGCTGATTTAACTTTCTGGCTTGACCTGCCTTGTGGCTACACGTTGCTACAGGCTCTTGCAGCAGCTGCTGAGCTATGGCTAACCCACATTATTGCTTTTCTGAAGTCAATAAGGACTGTATTGCTCATTAGTGAGCCTATGGGACAATCATCCTCAACTCCTGGCTCATCATCTGCTGAGGAGCAACTCAACTCTGGATAGTCCCTACCACCTTTCCAATAAGTGTTTCAGCAATTTTTACAGAGCCTACAGAATTGGTGGGGAGCCCACCAAGCCACAAAATAACTAGAAAAGTGCTAAAGCTTTACTTCTGTAGTAAAACTTCTTGTGGAAGTAGAAGCTTTTTTGAGTGGCAATATGTAAGTAATATATGAACAAGTGATCTAGTTAGTGTATGAAAGAGATGCTGCAAGATGGAAAATTATAAACACTAGCATCTAAGAAGTGGGATTTCAGTAACTTCTTTGCTCTCTACACTTAATATTTATACAACGCAACAGCATGGCAAAATACTCTTGCTGCAATTAGTCAAGGGAGACAACACCGAACTCCATTCACAACATTTAAATTTTATAGGCACATATATATGGGTCTACATAACTACATAGGCCTCGCCTCTAAGGGCTATATATAAACATAAGAAATGAAGGATTTATCTGTTAGCCTTTGTCATTATTACATACCTAAATGTTTAAGGGCATTTCATAATATTCCTTTTGCAGATGTAATGTTAATACCTTTAAACACTGATATTAGCACTATAATATATATCCCAAAGAAGACAGACTTCCTGTCAGTAGTAGAAGATTCTGAATGCTTGACATAATTATCTTCTGTAGATTTTTCCTGCAATGCCTGGAAATATGCTAAGATTTGGAGGTAATAAGAGTGGTCAACCATCAATAGGCTTTTAATTTTAATATTTGAGTTGTGATTTATAATAATGACTGCAGCAATAAGTACTCAGTAAAGTTTAGCAGCTGTTGCCTTCCCTGTTGCACTCAGTGGAGGCTTTGTTTAGCTACTTATCAGCTTAAATGTTTCTATTCCTGCAAGTTTTCTTTTTCTTAGTGGAAAAGATGCTTGGATCCAGGAAGCACCTTGTGTCTGTTAGAGCTGTCATAAGGTTGTGTTTATTAAAGTTTAAATAAGATCATGTAACCAGCTGCTTATACTACCAATGAACAGGCACGAAAACCTGAACAGCTGCGTGTAGTCTCTGCAAACATTCTGGTGTTGAACTTCAGCTGAATTTTGCTTCTGGTTAAGAAACTGTAGGGATCAGTCATCATTAAAACAGCAGAAAGCAAGCTGAGCAAGCCATTGCGGTATTAGCCTATACTCACCCAGCTGAAACCACCGAGCTGCAGCTGCTGACATTTCTTTTCACTCATCTGTGCCTCTGCTACCCTTCCGTGGGCCACCCACTGCTTGCATATTGCTGGACATGCACACTGGAGATTATGCGCTATCATGCTCTATTTCTCTAAATTTTCCTTTAAATAAATAAATAAATAAATAAAAAGCCCTCAGGTTTTCTGGATGCGTGGCTTTCAACCAATATAAAGCTTGGATTAATGATGTCTATAACTTCAGCTCTCCTCTGATAGGTGTTTCTCAGTTTACCGCATGTATATAGGCTAAAATGACAAGTTCACCTCCTGTTGGTTCTATTAAGCAATACTGGTGTCAGTGTAAGTATTGTTTGCTTATCAGAAAAATTCAGATTATCAGAATATTAGGCATGTGGTAAAACTCAAAATTATGAAGTGGGTCAGGCAATATTCCTAAAAATTAAGGGTTTTTTATCAAGAAGCTACAAACTTGAAGCAAATACAGAAAATGAGCTACACTGCATCACCTAAACTGAGAAAATCTTCAATTTTTCATGAGAGAAGTAGTTAGGGTGACTGATATCATGCTATTACTACTACTAATTAGCCCTTATGAAAAAGATAAAAACAATTACATCAAAAGGGTTAACTGAAACATGAATGCAGGCTGAAAGAATGCACATATTCAATTGCCTGATTAGAAAAGTTCTTTGCAGTATTTTTGCCATTTGTCCTTTGCCTTTGTCCTTTGCCACAAGGACAAAGAAGGCTTTAGTCAAATCTGGAGAGTGAAGTGGCCACCATAAGTCTATCTTTGCACCAGGAAAGGAGGATTCTGGGTTTTTATTTATTGGATTTTCTTATAGTTTCCTTCAAAAGTGTTTATGTGGCTTGTAATTATGTATATCTTGCAGAACCCCACATGCTTCAGTGTATAGAATGCATCTTTCCCATACTCTGAGAAACTTGTATATTAGGGTTTAGGGCTGAGGAGAGGTTCAGCTGCAAATAATCGCTTTTTGGTTCAGCTGACTGGGATTTGGACTATAAATGCCAGTAGTACCATTGCCTGCTTGATGTTTTGACTTGTCTGCCTTTTGGCTAAGATTTTTCTCTCCTTTGTAGATTAGGGGCAAAGTCTTTTTCTTTTGAAAACTGTTGCAGCCTGGAGTGTCAGAATGATGCTGAGCTTGGCTTTCTGGTCATGTTTCTTACCAGCAATCAAAGCAGGTCAGGAGCTTGCACTGGAAACACAGTGTGGCTATCAAGAAGCAAAAATAGGCCACAAACACAAACAAGATGTGCATGTGTGATACAGACAAGTAAGTGGATGTTTCTGTGTCAGACTAATAGTGGTGGAGTATGAATTTGTAAAGGTATGTTGAAGCTTGTTCTAGCAAAGATGCTGCAGGTGTAAACTAGCAGTCACCTTGACACTCATCTGGATTGGCAAATTTGAGCCCAAACTAGCACATGCTTACCTTGAGAGGCAGTTGACGTGTAGCCTTTTAGATTCTCTATGCCTCCATTAATGTAAACACTAATAAATTTAGCTTCTAAAATCATACTATTCACTCAGAAGGCATAGATGCTGTTTATTCTTTGTGTCTCTGCTACTGAAATTAATTAATTAGCATTTTATTTTATTACAATCAATAATTGATATATTTTTTTCTAAATATGTACATATTTCAGAGAGGTCAGTACTTGATTAACAAATGCAGGGACTGAAGAAATTTTCTCATTGGCAGGTTGGGTAGATGGCTCTTACAGCTGCTGTACATGCTTCTCCACATCATTTGCTGTATGTACGTGTAGCACCAGCCTCTGAAGGCATTAATACCCCCTTGTATCCTTCTGAGCCCTGCATCCCCTTAAGAATTTAGTACAATGGTTGTCCCCAAAAGCAGTGTATTTCATGATGAAGCAACCTTAAAACAGTTTATTTTAGAAAATTAACACCCAAAGAGATTAATACTGTGTAAGATTGCTTCAGAGACAATTCTGAAGGTTTGTTTTTTTTTTAAACTTGAAATATTTCTGGCAGACACTTATCTTTAGCTCTGCATTATTTAGTATGGAAAGCACTAGCTAACACATAGTCCCCTGGACTAGCAGAAGTGTGAGGAAAAAATATTAATCACAATATAGCACATAACCTAGTTCTGTGATCAACACTGAATCATACTACACAACTGTAAAAGCATTGAGTTGGAAACTCTAGAAGATGGGGGCAGGGAAAGCTCTGACTACTGTTGTAAAAAGCCTTTCTGTCATTGCTTTATATTACATTTTACACTATTCCTTAGCATCAATTTAAAAAAGCAACTTTCCAGGCCTATCTCCAGAAACATCTCATAAAGCAACTCTAGCTCTTCTGGAGATTTTTCTCATGATTAATATGTGATTAGCATATAAAGAGTAACAGAATATGGAAAACAGTCTGAAAATGTAGATTAGAGATATTATTTTTCCCCCAATCTGTTTGACCCATGCTATATGGTTCAAACAGCAGGAAATAAATTCATTACTGATTTCTGTGGGATGCTTCATAAAACTTTTAGGCTGTTTTCTATTATTCTACCAAATTCCTTCCTCCTAATACCAAAGGGAATAAAATGTGACAGGTGGAACTAGTAATAGCTAATGTTCTTTCTTTCATTTTCAAGAATCACTGTATATCTACACTTTCTGCTTAATTAATAAGATACTTAACCTTCTAATATTATTTAGACACAAGAACTAATAATTTCTGGGCATTAGGAGGAACATGTTAACTAAACCACCAAAAAGTTCAAGTTTACAAATGATTCTTTTGCATCATACCAATACACATCTCTTAACAGTCTTGGAGCTTTGTATTTTCTCTAGGACTTTCTCTTTTTTCATCCCTTTACTGACACTTTTTAATCTCTCAAACAAGGCTTTTTTTTTTTTTTTTTGTAATCTTATTATAGGATGGCACTGTAAGAACTTGACTCATGTTCTTTTGTTGATTTTTCACTTGCTGTTCCAGATAGAAAGACTTACTGATAACTAGGAAATAACTCTGAGAAATAATAGCCACCCCAAAAGAAAAGTACAAAAGCAAAAGGGGAATAGGTGAAGGCTTTGTTAGGAATTGGGGCCTGGAAAGGAAAATAATAATCTCCTAAGGCCAAAGTTATATAGGAAAATCTCTAGGACTGGAAGGCGATGGGGACACAAAAAAAAACCCAGAAGAGTTTAGGTTCAAGAATAATGTTATAGGATTGAGGATTTGGGAAATGTGAAAACTAACAAGAGTTTTGGGGTATTCCCTAATACTTCAAGAGGGAAAGGAGAGAGTAGAGCCAAAGAGCAGATGAAGGAAGGATGAAAGAAGCCTAGCCTTCAGAAGACTAGAGGTTTTCAAAAAATTCTAGGATGAAAGACTTGTTTACACCCAGCTCTGTGAGCCTGCAGTCCTTCCAGACTTTAAATTGGGTTTAAGGAACTGCTGAGATGCATCTCTAGCTAAAGGTGCTGCAACCTGATGAGTGACACACGCAAGGGGAAACCTGAAACAAAGGTGCAATTTAAAGGCATGAATGCTCTTTGGTAATAGTCTAAAGCAATAACTCACTGAGCTGATCAATATGATCAGCAATGATATGCTTGATGGGTTTTGTTTGGTGAGATGAAGTCTAACTTGTACAAATGCAAGTGCTCTCTCTTGTCTCGGAAAGAATCAAAGATTATTTTCATGTCAAATATATTTAAGTGAAATGTTGGAGGAAGCATAGCTTTCATCAGGAAGACTTGAAGTCAAATATCTGTAATTGAAGTCTGTAGCTTATTGGATCAATTTTCTTTGATTATTCACTGGAATGAAAGTACACATAAAACTATTTATTAGTGATTTTTAAACTATTACCCATGATTTTCAGCATAAGATATTGGCATCATTTGACTTGGAATATATTGGGCTGAGACTGTCTTGCACCTTTTGCAGGAGTTTCTAACAGCATCAATAGTTCTACTCAAGCTGCACTTACAAACTGGGGTCATGATGTGAGAGCAGGACGAGCAGACGAGGTGCAATGTGCTCTTATCGAGCTGTAATTGTTACATAGCACAAAGTTGTTCAATTTGACTGAAATAAGATGTGGATCAAGAGACGCGTCTTAATATACATCTTTCTTGCATTAGTTACACAGATCATTCATGTCCTATGTCCTATATTTTACCTCCTAATAATCTTTATGGATCAAGCTAAAACGTGAGACATAAGATTTTAAACTCTTTTCCACACTGATTCTGAGGCTTGGGTAACTTTCTCTTTGCAGCATGTGCTCAATAAGAGAGGAAACTTATACACTGCGAAAGTCTGAAGTGAGTTGCTGGGTACTGAAGAATAATAAGCAGGTTTTTTCTATAATATGGATGCTACATACTTTCCCTAATTCAAAAGAAAATTATCATGGTCTGAGAGATGGGCTTTATGGAATTTGTCAAATAATGGACTTTAAAAAGTATTCTGATTGTTTCTTCTATAATTCGGTCTGACAAAACTGGACAAACTTCTGATTATAATTTTCTCAGTTTTGGAGTCTACCAGAAGAATTGTTATATTTGCTTTAGCAGAGCCAGCCCTGAATTGGCTTTGTATTTGTACATGTATTTGCAGTCATTAGATTTCCAGCTCCAAATCTGGAGTCATATGGACTTAAATAAACTTAAGATTTTGATTTCAGTTAAATAAGTTACTTTCCAATAAATATTTAGGACCTTTAATACTTCAAGCGGCAATTAAATAAGATCAAGTGTTACTGATGGAGAAGGCAAAAGAATTTGTATATGAGTCTACAGAACCAGATATTTTGGTGTAGTACAGAATTCCGTTTTAACAACCCTGACGGTGATACTTAGCCCACAGTTATATTTTAAAAAAAAAAAATAATATTGAAGAACAAGAACTCCAAATCCTGTGCTGAAAATCTATCCCAAGAATAGTATTTGAGTATCCAACTCTCCGTGAAGTGTTCTGAAAGTTTAGTATTTGATCCCCATCATGCCCTGCTAGTCTTTAACTCAGGCTGATGACATAGATGTGCAGGACAGACATAATGAAAAACTGTGGGCATAATTATCTTTTGCAACATGTATGAAAATGCCACTGACATGAATGAGTTTACACTGGATAGAAGTTGGGTCCATATTCAGAACTCTGCTCTTGCTAGAAATAGTTATCTTTGTATTTTAATAAGATGTTCTACCCTAGTTTTACTCCGTTTTAGCCTAGTACCAAACAAAACCTGGAGATGACACCCATTATCTTTATTTCTACTGGATAATCATAAGTAAAGTAAGACTTTGTTCAGTCAGGAACAAATTCTGATCTGAAGTCATCTGGACAGAGATAAAAACACACAGGTTGTCTCACATCATATTGTACTATTAGATGATTTATTTTGGTAAGCTTTATTGTTTTTAATATGAGGGGACTCAGAAAGAATTAAGCAAATAGTAAATGTTATGCCAAAATGAGTCCCAAGATGGATATTTGTATAAAATGACTATTAACATCTTTGTAACACTGAAGGCATTAATAGTGGTATAGTGAAAGACTAGAGGATGTAATGTTTGGAAAAGAATAGTAAAAGAGTGGACAAATAAGGAAGAGAACAGACATTAACCAAAAACTCCAATGTCTCACTTGCCCCTTCAAAGGGATTTTTTCTGCCATCATACCTTTGCTAGGTATCAAATGGATTTCTATATATAGATCTTCTTTAACTGATTTGCGTGGTACTTAGCCAGGAATCTTAGGTGCCTGTTTTATAGCTCATTGCATAACTTTAGTGCTAGACACAAGTTTAGCAGTGATATAGCTCATTGATTGCAGAGAACACATCACATTTCTGTAATTTTGCTTCTGTCTCATAAAACTAGGATATCAGAAACTTTTTGAGAAAGTATTCTCCTATATTAAGGATATTCTGAACCTTAAGCGGAGAAATTTTACTTTAATGAAATAAATAATTTAGGGTGCTTTCTGTTTCATATTTTGTTTCTTCTATATCTCATACTTTAAGGAAATGCTGATAGGATTTTCTGTGGCTCCAGTGGTAGTCTCGTAACATTCTGGAGAGCCTGGCAGCTCTCCCTCCCCTATAGACCTCTGTAGCTCTCTGAATGTACAATTTTCAACTGTCTACTTGGGAAGATTCATTTCCATATCCTCCAGATTCTAATAATTTCAAATATACTTTTCCTGATGAAATGTAAAACCATTTCCTCTCAAAAGTTTCCTAGATTATTCTGGAAAAAAAACACCCACAAACAAACAAACAAAAAAACACTTAAAAAATCCCAACAGACTGAAAATACCTTGGTTTTTACCATTTTAAAACATTGTCTTACATTTAGTTGTCAATGCCCTCAGAAGTACATTGATCCCAAACTGAAATGGCATCAGTTAATTGTCTATGCCTCTTTCCTAAAGTGAAAACTCCTACTTACTCCCTTTCCCCATGAAATACTGGGAAATGGCAGTGGAGTTGCAAGAATCCACATTAATGGTAACTACCACAGCGTTTGTTAGCACATGGACACAATTTAACGAGTTTCATTCCTCTATCTTACTAGTGAAAAAAAAGTTTCATTTAAATTTCAGCTTACTGGGCAAGAAGCACAGGGGAAAGGATCTTACTCTTGAGATCAAAGAGATAAAACTCATATAGATGCTAATCCTAGAATTTCCAGAGGCTGAATATTGGTCCTTAGTGAGTGCATTAATTAACTGTTATTGGCAAGGCTGCAAATGACTATTTCTAAGACTATATTTTCAAGCTGTCACTTCTCTACAGCATAATGTACATGGACACATTTTGGCTTGGTGCTGATAGTGGAGCACTGCAAATGGGGCAGCTGATTGCCACCAGAAAGTTTACTGTAGTGTTTTGTAAATTTATGTCTGCATGTTTAAACAACGTAAAAAGCCAGTGTTACCCTGCTACCCCATTGCCAGAACTGCCACACATGTGGGCTCTCCCAAGAAGTTTGTTCTATGCAAGATTGTCCTGTATGACCTTGAAGACTGTATTGGGGATTTCCAGATGTATTTCAGCTCCATGTCCTCAGGTAACTTCTGTGCATCCAGGAAACCCTGTATGCGGTCACCACGAGCAGCACAGACCAAAGGTACAAATTTCCTACAGGGGATGCTCTTGAGAGCTGTCACACTGACTGGCGTTGCAGAAGAATAGCTGGGTTAGAGCAGACCCAGAGATGTTCAGAGGAGTGGAATGAATCACTGATGTGCTGCAATGTGCAGTGAGACAGACAGTCTGAAACCCTTCATCTGAGTGTGTTAGAGATAAGCTGTGGGGATACGTACCCACAAAGCTGAGAAGGGGTTAAACCATTTTCTGGCATCTAAAGGCTACCAAAGAAGGGAGAGAATGAACTGTTCTCCATGTCTGTGGTACACAGGATGAAAAGGAATGGCCTTAAATGCCAGCAGAAGGTTTCCAGTCAGACACTGGCTATGTTTTCTTATGTGTCAGAACTGCAAAGCACTGAAATGGATGACTTAAGGAGACTGAAATCTTTATCACTGGAAATACTTAATGACAAGTTAAACAAGCACCTGTCAGGAGATAGATCTTGCTTTAGAGAGGACACTAGGCTAGATGATATCCCCAGGTTCTTTCTAGGGTTATTTTCCTATGATTGTATGCACAATAAGTCTGACATGTCCCAAAAGTTTCCAATTACTGTGCATGAACAGACCATCTGTGCAAAGCAATCTCAATATGCCTGATGTTTCCTGGAATCATTTTACTTACTGAAACAGAAATATAACAGTTCTACCCATTTATACAAATGACTGTCCAGAGTCATTGGGAAAAAGCCTAGTAGAGACAGTAATCCAAAGAAGTTTTCTTTATTTACTTAGCATCTCCTGTCGAATTTGAGGAGCACCTGATTCTCCCAAGAACAGTGTATGTTGAAGAGACTTAAAATCCTCCAAGTCTTAAGATGCGGTCATGCCTTTCCATGAAAATTACCCTAGAATTCCATCTCATGAGCTCTTAAGGGAGAAGATGCACCTTAGACATATAAAGCAGTATTTGTATGAGTGTTTTCAGGATCAGGTCTATAATGAGAATTCTTGGTATTGTACTGAAATGCTTATTCTTGCTTAAGAAATGTATCATACCAGTTTCCTTAAACTTTCTGTCATGGAAGGAAAAAACACATCTAAAGCTGAATTACAGTACTTGTGGATGGTATTTGCCAGGACATCTGCAATTGCAGTCTCAACATGATAGGCAGATATTTGTAAACAGCTGAACTGAATGGTTGAACATGGAATCAAAGTCTTTAAGCAAACTGAAATTCCTCAGCTTCAAAAAAGTTTACGTTCAAAATAAAAAATTTTCTTAGATAAACCACTTATCATGGACAGGTATGTGAGAAAAGACCATGACACTATGGACATCTAAGAGCCAGTGAATCAAATCTTAAAGATTTGAATCTTTCTTCAAATGATAAGTATGCCTCCAGTTTATATTATTTCTGCAGAGCAGCATTATTCTTATTGACACAAATATTGTAACAACTTATGAGGTTTACATAGCATATGCAATTAAAAATATTAATATATACAGAATAATACTCTTTCAAGCCTATTTGATAAAAATGCGATATATAGTTAACATAGGAGTCTGTCTATTCAAAGAGTGGAATTTGGTAAAGCAGCTCAATCTTTGTAACATTAAGAACAAAAAAAAAAAAGTATGTGAAGATATTTCTCACTGTATTTTTCCTTTGTTTCTATTGCTGTTGTTCTTTTGTGATAGTAGTTGGTGGTACTGATTAGATCTGGGGTAAATTCAGAGATAAATCAAAAGTGTCCTATCTGGGACTCATGCTGCAATGAGTTTTGTGGTCTTGGAACTTCACTCATTTCTAAATGAATAACACTGTGATAATGTAAGTCAGGAGTTAGGGGGAATTTAGTACAGATTTTGAGCCTAAAACAATGAGACAGGAAAAAAGGTGGAGGGTATGCAGAGAAAGAATAAGCAGAGGAAAGTTTGCCCAAACCATCTAATATTAGTTTTCTGTTTTATACTTACAGCTGATCTTGTTAAAGTTCCACACTGTAAATTGGACTCTGCTGAATCAACAGACACAGAAAGAAAGCTAGCAAAACCCCAGAATAATATCTGAGTTTCACTAAAAACCTGAAGGATATCAGATCCATCCTTCAGCCCTTGGGGGATGAAAAGGAATTCTATTCACAGGAATATGCTGAGAAACAAGTTTTCTAAACTAAATGTTTAGTAAAAATGTTTGAAATGTTAGTACATTGCAAAATTTTATTTAATAAGTTAAAACTTTTTAAATTCAACTACTGTGTGCTGCTTTGAGATAATTACCTTTTTGAATAGCATAATGAAAAATATCAAATGCCTGTTCCCTCCACACAAGAAAAGAAGACAGAGAAAAGTCAAAAGGCTGAGATCTGAATGGGAAAGTCTGGGTGTGGAAGCAGCAAAAGAAGGGTAGAAGAATGAAATTGGCATGGGTAAATAGCATGGTTGTCAGAAGGCTACTGATTAATATTGCTATACATCTACATGCAGCTTCCAAGACACCTAGATCAAAACACCAAGACAGCCTACATCATCAAACGAGACACTCAGAAGAAAGCAAGGGACAGGTTGAACCAAACAATATGTTGAAGTAAGAGATGATGGCAAGAAAACAAGAAATTAGTTGGAGCCACTAGACACAGAGATGAGGAGAGAGAAGCCAGTGAGTATGAGCATTATGCTCATCCACATATCATCAGCAAAGATGCCCAGTGACTCACTGGCTTGAGGCTGGAGAGACAGAAGATCACAGCCACTGAGAGCTCCTAATAGATGTAAAAACCAGCACATTGTCCTTCGTTGGAAAAGAACTCGGAAAAGGTGCTGAGGACTTGAAAGCCAACATGATTTTTTTCTGTTCTGCACCCTGAAAGAGGCTTTCATCTGGCATCTAGAGCACTGCTGGGAAAGTGGCTTTGGTCCCTGCATTAAATGAAAGCTGAGACTTAGTCTTTTGCTTCCCAGGGACTTTTAGGAGAGGGAGCAGAAGCCTCTTCAGTGACGCAATCAAGGTGAAAAGGAAAAACAACACTCTGGAAGGGTATGGAAATCTTTTTTAGGGAATTATTCTGGGTGATGGATAGAGGTTTGCCTGAAACAATATGTCTGAAGGAATCTGAAGAACAGTTTTTGTACCCGGTATTTCCTATTAACTCACTGGCTTCCTGCTCAGCTTGATGGGTAGCTCTATCCCATCCCAGGGCACTGGCTTGCCACAGGATCTCTCTGTGTTGAAATGTAAGCCACCTAAAACAGGTGCTGAGTTTAACAGGTATCATTTGCAAATATTTAATTGAGAAAACACCTGTTACTTTTTGCAGGAATCTTTTAAATACTTTTCTACTATTAAAATTTAGAAACATTGCCTGAAGTAGTTTGGTATTTCTTTAAAAAAGCCCTGTCTCTGGCTTTGCTTTAATTGTTGAAGTGACATGCCAGCTGCTTAATTATGGAACAGCTGAACACTTTGGCTTAAATCAAGTTTATATACCTTCTAATTTGGAGTAAGGATGGCAGGAAAATATGCTGACTCTGTCCCTTCGGATAAAAAATACCTGTCAAAAGACATGCAAAGGGTGGTGATGAGAATAGAAGCAGAGTTTAGGTGGGATAAATTTGCAATTTCAGGGATAAATTCTTAGATTATATGAATCTGGGTCATTTCACTGAACAAGACTTTTATGCCACATCAAAGATTGTATCTGGCATCATCTTCAATAATACTGTGACTTCTTAGAAAGAACATTATGTTTGCATCTTTGGTGCTAGCATAGCTCCTTGTTATAATCCCTTCAAGATAACTCTATTTAGGAAAAAGTCAGGAGAGAAATTTATGTCTGTTGAATGCTACTTCGTTCTGTACCTTCTGTTGACTCCAGTTACAGAGCTTCCTCTGATATTTTTAATGTATTGTAAAGACTGAGGCTCTTTGATATACTGTGTATTGGTGAATTACTGCTTAACCATTGGTCTCTATGTTTTATATATATTTTTTTTCTTCATATCCTGCAAGTCTTAGAGTATGAAAGAGAAAATTATTTTTTTGATGTTGGTTTCTTTTTTGTTGTTTTCATAGCATCAAGACAAGAGAGAAAATTAGGTGGTTGAAGTCTATAAACTTGTAATGGCCAGATGAAAAATCAGTGTCATTCCTATGTATGATTGAAGTATTTGATCAGTTCAGGAACTGTTTATTTTAGGATGACATTAGTTACCTCACATTAGTAATCAGCTAGATAAATCTGGAGGAAAAAAAAAGAAAGGTTAAGGATGTAGTGAACAATTCATATGTCTCTGCCAGTCATAACAGCTGTTAGAAATGTATGTTAGATGCTTTCATCAGCTTTGCTTTCATCCTCTGACTAACATGATAGCTGAAAAGAAATGTACGGGCTTTAAAATTTTCTTTTAAAATTTATTTCATAGGATGAGTTACTTTAGACAAGAGGTGAATAAGAGGGCATGTAAGAAATATACTCAATGAAGAAGAAAATTACGTAGTCAGACCCTCTCTCACAACAAAAGAACATTAAAAGAAACTGGAAGACAATACACATGGTAAAGCTAAAGTATATTTGCAGGAAAATACTGAATTAGAGGTACTACAGATGGTATAGGCTTGATCCCATATTGAAAAGATGACAAAGTTTCTCATTGGCTTTAATAAGCTTTAGTCTCTTCTTGTGAGATTAATTTGAAAGCTGAAAGAGGGAATATGAAAGTGGGAGAAGAGCACACCTCGTTCCATCAGAGGTTAGTTTTGCTATATTTCTGCCAGTGGAAGACTTTGCATTGTAAGGAATCAGTTCAGAACTGGACAGAAACTCTCTTTGTTCACAGTGGAGAAGGGAGAGAGATTTATAGATTCCTACCAAAAGACAGGTCTGTTTGTCACCAGCTTGAATGTCAAGAACAAATGTAAAATAGAGCATCACAATTTTTGTTACAAGATATGAACCCGAGGCTAAAAGGTATCCTTTTCAATATGCAGATCATCTGGCAAATTTTGGAAAAGAATGCATATTAGAACTTACCTGAACAGATGGAAAAAGTCCATTGGGAAGACAGTTAAAGCAGTGAAAACGTTGACCTATGGGAAGAAAGCGAAGCACAGCGAGGAAGTGGAACAAATGGCTCAAAGGTTAATAAATCTTCAAGGGAGGTTGGAGCACTTAGAAGTGAGAACACAGAAGGGATTACTTACTTCACAGCCTAGGGAAATAGCATTGTTTGGGCTGAAATTGGTCTGAACTGGCAAGAAAAGCTTTTTTTAAAAGTAATAATTTTGAGAGGTATGTATGTAGCTTCACAAATTACTATAAAATACAGAGAAGCACTGATAAATGAGGGTATAGCAGTAAGTAAAACAGTATCAGAAAGATGTATATTTACAGGAGAGAACTTCAGGTAAATATTGTAATTAGTGAATGGCTTAGATGGGACAAGAAAACAGCAAGCAATAGCTGAAAGTTTTGTGCTCAGTTCAGGACCACAGATATCAAATAAGTGCAACCAACATTTCTAGTGTAGAACCTGAAAGCAGTTATTAACATGGCAATCATGGCAGAGCACAGCAACTGACAGGTACAAATCATTCAGGAAAGATAGATATGAAAGTGAAGATGATGAATATCACTGTATGTGGTGCTCTGTGAGATGCAAAGAAAAAAAGAAGAAATAGCAGAAGAGATAGCCAGGAATAAACTACAATCTGCTTTGAGACAAAATTCATTTGGGGAAAGGTTAATAAACCAGATTGGGATAGTGCTGTAATGGAGTCTTTGGATAAGATTTGGATGGAAAAAAAAAAAAAAAAAAGATGCAGAAATGAAGCAGGAGAATTAGTACAGAAGACTATGTCAGTATTGAAGACTTGACTTTTTTAATGATAGACCTGACAACATATTTACACATCTGTGTGTGTGAACAGGATTGTGGAAGAAGCAGAGACCAGAAGCAGGACTAGAAGAAGCAAGAACACTGGCAGGGGAAGGCCTGTGATCAAGTCCTGATGACCCCTGAACAATACCTGTCTCCCAACTGATGGAGGGGAATTCTGCCCACCTGGCAGTTGGGAGTTGCAGGGGCGTGTGGGTTGTGAAAGGAGATACATTAGTACTATATAAGCTGCCTGTTTGTTCTAATACATGATTCTGGTTGCACCGCCAACCAGGGTCTGTGCCTTCATACCTACGCATCTGCACATTCTTTAATCTTGCAGCTGACAAAGTTTCTCATTGGCTAATCACTAGCAAAAAGTGCTGCCAGGAGTGATTTTGGTAAAACATGAAAATGTAATCAAAAAATGACTAGAGAGTGGCAGGGAAAAGGGTTATCAACAATCATAAATTTATTCTATTTCTGTTAAACAGGAGATTGAGGGGGTCCTGTGATAAATTTTGGATCTCAGAAGCTCAAATTTGATCAGTGTAGAAAACTGCTTATAAAAGTATCTGAACTAAGAGCTTAGGGGCTTGAATAGAAAAGAGGCTTAGAATTTCTTGAAATCAAATAAATGTGATTTTTAAGCAAGGTGAAAATTTAAATAGATTAAAAATCCATTCACAGGGCATAGCAAGATTAAAGGGTGAATTTAGAAAAAGTAGAACAAAAAGCTTGATTTTAAAAAAGCTGAATGTTAGAGATGAAGAACTGTAGAGATAAAATGGATATAACCCAAAGTGGGGCTAAGTTTGATCTTACAATATTAAAACCAATAGCAAACATTAAACACTCTACAGATAAAAAACAAGTACATGTATAAAAGCAGAATAAGGAAAGAGTGGTCATTAGCAGTTTGGATGATACTGATATAACATGTTTTTTTAGATACAGTCCAAAAGGTAAAATGAAACCTTGATCTTAGCTTTTCCTAACAAGGGAAAATAGTAAATAAATTGGATAAACAGAGTATTAGAAGTGAGGATAGAGAAATTTCCATTGCCAATGGAAGTTGAAATAATTCTCTAAGAGCTTAATGCACTGATATTTTGAAGAACCAGTAAACTCTTACTTGGAAATTCATTGAAAAAAATCAACACAGTAATGAATAAATGAAATGTCTGATTATGTAGCAAGGATTTTTAGTAGGTCAGCATGTACCTATGAGTATCATGACTCGGTATCTATGCACAGAGCTCAAAGATGTATCAACAAACAATTTGATATTTTTTTTTAAAATGATACTCACAGAAAAGATTCTTGATGAAACTTGCAGGTTTCAGTGCAGAAAACAGAGGAGATATTGTACTAAGCATGCTCAAATAATAGATGGAAGTCAGTGGGGCAACATGCAAGGTGCCTCATGCATTAATAATTCCTGCTTTGACCTCTGTCTCGTTACAGAGAAATAAGTGAGGCATAGAAATGGTTGAATGGTGCATCCACAAGCTTGGTGTACTAGAGGATGCCTGCACTACCACTGACACGAGGCTGTGCTGAAAGAGGGAGGGAAAGAAGCAGCTGTGACTACTAGTGGAATAGGCATTTCCAGCAGCAACGGGTGGAAAGAACTAGAAGTCGGCTCAGTTCAAGGAAAGGAGGTCTGAGGGGATAAGATCTCTCTCCATAAATAAATCAGGGGCAGGAATATACATTGGGAGGGAGGATTTTTTGAATTAAATGACGTTGCTGGTGGAGAGCAGGGGATTTAAGCAGCTTGCAACAAAATTAATCCAGAAATGGAGCAGCAAGAGTCAAGAAAACTTCTGTTACAGGTAGCGTGGTCAGTCTAAGGGCAGAATTGTGTGCTATACTGAGCTGTGATACCTCGGGACTAGACCTGATTACTGGGAAGGTCCCTTCTAATTCCTAGTTACTGAGTAACCTTTTTTCCAACCCTTTTTCCTAAACAATTCTTCCCTCCTCCACGGTTTTTCAGAGTTTTAAATGTCCGAATGAATTATGCAAAGAAGTTCTCCTCTGTCACCTTCAATCTGACAGACTTCATTCAAATTTTAAGCATAATTTTTCTTGCAAAATTATACTGACTATTCAAATACTCAAAGCAAAAGTCAACAGAAATTGAAAAAAGAAAAATTAGTCTGAATTGAATGTATAGGTAATATGTATTAAAACTCAAGTTGTAGACTTTGTTCTTTGGTCCATTTCAATCATTTTTAGAATACACTACCTGAAATTATTGCAGAAACATTGAAAAGTGTTCAAGTAAAAACAAAGCCAAAAACCTAACAAAAACAACAACAGAAACTACATAAATAGAAGACTAAATTCTTTGCTCTAGCAATCAGTTTTATTTCAAAACTGACTCATCTTTAGTTCCTGCTGTGCCTCTTTAGCAGAAATGTTAGTGCCTGGTTCCCTGTCTGGCCTTTGCTGTAATTAGTGCTAAAGTTGTGTTCAAAGCACCTCTGAACAAGTTGTCATCCTTCATTGCAGCTTCCATCTTCAGTAAAGCTAAGCTCTTCTTCAAAGTATGAAACATCAAATGAGTCTTAGCATTTTCAGAAACAAACCTTAGTTTGATGCTCCCTTTGTCTTTCTCCCCACGACCTAAGCACTCTTGTGGTTCAGTGAAAACTAATTCCCTCCTCTGGGAACTCCTGCCACGGACTGGGAATACCACATGGTTTTGATTTCTTATGCTGCAGAAGTACAAGCCATAAAATTTCAAAGACCCTCTAGCTAATTTTATTAAGGAAAATGACATCACTCAGCAGTCCTGAAATCCTAGTTCAGTACACATGGTGGGGGAAGTTAAAAAAATCAAACAAAATCTCTCTCAAAAAGTATTTTAGTTATTTAAGTTTTAAATCTCAGATACCATAGAGAGTAAAACGTTTCTGCCTGTAAGCTGTCTGCACAGAAATTGTGGGGGCTTTACCTGTCTTTGTTACACTTGTAGGAAATTTCAGTAGCAGAGATGGAGATATGCAATTAATTTGCTGACACAATATACTTGCATATCTTTGCACACATTTTTAGGTCTGTATGCTGGCACATATTTACATCACAGCAAACTACCAGTGGAAACATCTATTAGACAGTCCCTGAGCCAGTAAGATCTCTGTTTGAGTTATACCAGGCCCTTCATCTGGCAGATGAGCTCAGTCCCTACACTGCAATTCATTAAAGGTCACACACAATTTCCTTGAGCCTTTAACCAATGATATTGTCCAACAGTACATTCAATATATCTTGCACTGAAATTCAGACTTCATTACTTCCTGATTGTTTAGAATGTTTTACTTTGTATGTCCCTTTTATTGTTTAGCATATTTTCCTCCAAAATCTGATTCTGTTCACACATTCAATTTGTATTATTCTATGTTGTTATTTAGTACTTTACAAAAAACTTATTCCTTACCAATGACAGCTCTTTATTGTTTGGTCTTTTTTGGCTTATGCCAGGTTTTAAACGCATTTCTGTAAAGCAGGCAATCAGGATTGACAGGTTTCCTTGAAGAGAAGCAGCCTGTGACATTGGTGGTAGAAATTACAGAATCAAAGAACAGTTTAGGTTGGGAGGGACCTTAAAGATCATCGAGTTCCAACCCCCCTGCCCTGGGAAGGACACTTTCCCCCAGACCACGTTGCTCAAAGCCCCATCCAGCCTGGTCTTGAACACCTCCAGGGATGGGTCATCCACAACTTCCTTGTTCTTGGGAAAACTTACGGGAAAATGCCATTATGCAGACTTTTGCTCCAACCATTACAGTATCTGTTTTCCTCTACTTAACCACGGTCCTAAATGGGCAACACTCTGACAGACTTTTCATGCACTTTTAAATAGTCCCTTTAGATGTACTTTAAACCAGAGAGAAGTAAATCTGTATGTGTTGCAAGCAAAATAAGAGTCATACAGGAAGCTGTATACAAAATCATTGTTAAAAAAAAAAAATAAATCAATGGTTTGGTTTAAGGCTGCATTAAACTTATGCTTAATTAATTGAAAAGACTCACACCAGCTTCATCTGAAGCTGACCTCAGCCTCTGAAGACAACCAAAATGTTCTTAAATTGCATACCACAGCATGTCAAGTGTTGTGTGACATTGGAGATACATTTCTATGCCTGCTGCTATAATACTCAGTCTTTTATCACTTTGACTAGGAGAAGCACCGTTAGTTATTAGCAATGTTGTACCATAACACAAAATCAGGCAAGTCTGTTTCTGTTTAGTAGAAATCACAGATACGCTGTAGATGAGAACATCGATCACTCTAATCCAATACATCCTTCCTGGCAACTATCAGTTTAAGTCAGAGAAAAATGCAAGAAGAATGCAGTAACCTACTTTTAGAAGTTTCTTTTTAATTCCCTCCAGTTGGGGGTTACATGTGTCCTGAAGCATGAAAATGTCAGCAGATTCTTTTCATTTTCCCTAACGTAACTGTGGAATATTTTATGATGAATTCTGAACTTGTCTGTAGAATGCATACATTTATAAAAAGATATACAGATTTTACAATGGATTAATTACATGTTCAGGTAAATGAAGCATCTCCTTCATTAACTTTTAATTCTCAGTCCCATAGCTGGAGCATATCTGATTTTGAATGACAAGATGAAGTTACTTTTGTTTTGTTTAACTTTAAAATCAAATGCTGTTAATGCAATTTTATTTAGCCTTCCCTTGTTTTTTATTCTCCTATATTTAAATGGTAGGAAGATTTTCTGTTGAGCCATACAATTTGATTTTCATTTTGCCATTCACTCTTTAGAATAGAATCATAGAATTGTCTAGGTTGGAAGAGACCCTTGGGATCATCGAGTCCAACCATCTACCCTACTCTACAAAGTCATCCCCTACACAATAGCCTTTGTAATATGAAAGCAATGCTTCAATTTTTCAGATAAAGAGCTTCAGTGCCAATGTTGATTTCAGGAGTTCCTGTCAACCTTTGATCCCTCACCAGACCTCCTCTTGTTATTGCTCCTGCAACAACTGGCCAGGTTGTTAGCTGTGTCAAGGCAAATGATTGCATAGCCATGTTGAAGCTGGATCGAAATTCTCTATAAACAGTGGTCTCTCTTCCTCCCTCCCTCCCTTTTTCTCTATGTTTTAAGCTGCCCTCAGTCCACAAGGGAATCCAGTAAACAGCTGAATGAAGGGGACGGTGGGCTGTGACAGCTTGCCAAGACAGACAAGTATGGCTCCTTTAGCCATACTATTTCCACAAACCCTGCAACTTCAATTTGAGGCTTCTTTCTGTAACAGCAGCTATTTAGAAAATTGGATTTTTCCAGAGAGTCAGGAAGAAAGTTTCATTGCTTACATACAGTTGTCTGACAGCTACAGTTATGTGTCTGCATTAACCCCCTTTCAGAGGAAGCCTCAGGAGCTCTTATTTCTAAACTTCTGATACAGGTGCAGTTCTTACAGGCTGGGCTTTAGTTAGCTGTAAATGTTGCTTTAACTTGTCTGAGGAGATTTAAACTGATAGCTTTCCCTTGTATAACCCCATCGTTTCCCAGTTCACATCAAGTGCAGATCAGATTGTTATTTCTTTTACAGCCTTTCAAATATAAGTGCCATTCCCATTCTAAATGGGGGGGGGGGGGGGGGTGGGGAAGCGGTCGCATGTAGTCATTTCCTAGTTTTATATAGAACAGCCAAGAATCCAGAGTAAAGGATACAGTAGATAGACATCTGATAACAAGGCCTAATTTGCATATATTGATCTGCTCAAATGTCTGTGAGCTTTGTATTTTACTGCATATTTTTACAGCTGTTGCTCAAGGCTTTGCAGACAAAGTAGCAAACACTTGCTACCTAAAAAAGCTTTCCGTCTTATGAAGGCTGAACAACAGCCGAAGCCGCCTGTGACAGTTCTAAGGAGGATAAATAAAATTATTTTACCAGCAGCTTAGTTCCTCTAGACCTGCTCCTTGTTCACCTTTTTTTGCTGAGATCTCAAGCAGTTTTCACCCCATTATTTACATCCAAGATATGCTATTTCTGCCTCAATTCCAGTGTTGCTTATCCTGATCTGTTGCTGAATTCTGTTTTTTCCTGAAAGTTGTAAGCACTTAAATATAAACTACAGACATTGTAGATCATGCCCAGAAACCGTCTTGGCTTTATAACTTCACAGAGAAAAAGTACTTTCTCAAGCTGTGTATCTCCAAAGATGTTAAAGTTCATAGCAGCTCTGCCCGCACACAGTAGATGACATTAATGGTGGGCTTTTCTGTACTAAGGACACTTTACATTTTTCTAGAAATCTATTGTTATGTCAGATTTTTTTAGACTGAAGCTGCCTTTCTAGAGGTGAGAATCCGTCATTACAGAAATGAACTAGAATCTAGATCTGGAATCTAGAAATCAGATTTCATCAGATTTTATCATTCAGCCTTGACACCGGAACTTTCCGTTTCAGCTTGAGACAAGGAGGGAATGTGAAACTGGCACAAGGGGGTTTCTCCTGTAGTCCTGGATCACTGAGACTTGTAGACACTTGGTGATGTCTGTGGAGTATAACCAGTTCAACCATATTATTCATCTACATTAAGGCCAATGTTACACAGTTGTGCATGAACACATGATACAGCTTGCTCAGGATTTATGGATATATATGGAGGACATATGAAGGATATATGTTCTCCATATATTTTCAGTTCATGCCTGGCTGATCCGACTCTTCCAGAAGGTACAAAGCTCGCTGCACACATGCCAACCACCACCTGTGTACATAGCCCTCACTCAGAAAAGTCCCAGCCAGAAATAAGGCAGTCTTTCCTTGAGAATCAGCTGGCATGTATTTAAAAAAAAAAACTAATTAATGTGGACAATAAAACCAGTCCATAAACAGTGTAATTTTCCCCTGTAAATTATAATGCTGTACATAAAATGACTATTAGTCTGGCGAGTATTTTCATAGGGAAAGAAAAGAAAAAAGAAATGCAATTTCTTAACAAAATGAAGCACATTTAGGATGTGTTCTTGGGGTTAAAGTTTAGCACTATGAGTCATCTTGTTCATAACTGGTAAAAGCAAGGATATTTTTAAGAAGAAATCAGTCATTATTTAATTGATTAATCACTCCATTATAGAATACATGGCCAGTTAAGAAATCTTTACACTGTGAATGAAATTTCTGGTTTAATACCATGGATTATTTGGTTAATCAGAAGTTTTGCTGCTGGTCATAAGAAGGTGCATATTTAAGAGCTGAAAAAATATCGATGCATATCATAAAGAATAGAGCTTAATTGTCCTTTAAAAAAGCGCTGCAAAAGATTTATAAGCATTTTACTTAAAATACATAGATGTGGTCAAAGTGAGAGTGATGACCATTCACTATCTAAAAGGAAAAATATTTATTTTTTGGGAGAAGAATGGAAGTGAAAGGAAGAGGGAGAGGAGTGTCTAATGAGAGCATTTCTGTAAATAAATACTTAACAATGACAACTAGCAGTCCCAAATGCATTCTCTCTCATGAAACGTTAAGTGGTGAAGACACAATTTAGCAGCAACACTGGCATTTCAAACAGTGTTAACAAATTGAGATTTTTAAAAATCCCTGTTTTCAAGAAAATATAGTAATGCAACATTTGGTGGCTTTTTCCCCCCTCTTCTTTCTTAATTCCCATAATGTCTGGTACAGAGGAACCATGTGGACTGCTTAAGCATTGTTAGAAATGCTCACTGCTAGTGATTAGGACATTCTATAATTTTCCATTTATGCTTTGTCACAAAAAAAAGAAAGTATATATATTTTATTCCTTTAATTTGCAACCACAGCATATACTAGTTTCTTATCTGGCATCAAGGCCTTTTCTGCTTCTCATGTTGTCCTGCCAGCAAGTAGGCTGGGGGTGCACAAGAAGTGGAGCCCAGCTGACCAAAGGGATATTCCCTACCATGTGACACTGTGCTAAGTCATAAAAGTTGAGGGAAGAGTAAGGAAGGGGGGACATGTGGAGTTATGGCATTTGTCTTCATAAGTCACTGTTATGTGCAATGAAATACTGCTTTCCTTAAAATGGATAAACATCTGCCTGACGACGGAAATTAGTGAATGAATTCCTTATTTTACTTTTCTCACGCACACAAAGCTTTTGCTTTACTTATTAAACTGTCTCCAGCTCAACCCATGATTTTCTCACTTCTACCCTTCCAATCCCCTCCACTATCCCACTAGGGTGGGTGAGCAAGCAGCTGCGTGAGGTTGAGCTGCCTATTGGGGTTAACATTTAACACCAGAGTTAGTGAAACCATGACAACAGCAGCACCAAATGGGAACAGCACTGTTAATGGTTTTAAAAAAAAAATAACAAAAAATACAGAAGTATTTGATTTTTAAGAATGTAGTCATGCATTTAAAATAGAAAAGAAGTTGTCTTATATTGCCAGTTCAAAATTATATAATTGGTATGATTAGATACCCAGGGAATCGTGTTACTAGGCCTGTTGACATGAAATGGTCAGAGTTTATATTTCTGTTTATTTTCCATGACAGAAGCAAGATCTCACATACAGAAACCTTTTCTTTGTTTCACCTCTATCGTAGGATGGAGAGGGAGAATCAAAACCTAGAGTGCAGAGAAACCTTTGATTGTCTTAATGCTTATCTAGAAATACAAAAACTGAGACGTGACTCAATTCTAGGAGGAATTGCTTGTCACTGGAAAAGAGTTGAAACTTGCCATAAAAGTTAGGTTATTAGACAAATAACTTCTTGGGACTGAAACTTTCGCATCTACAGGGAAGCTCTTGTCTTGTTTTAAGAATATAAAGGGTTTATTGGGCAATGGTATGTAAGAGAAGACAGTGCTAAGCAAACTGGCAACCTACCCTGTACTCTTGTAAAGAACGAACTTTCCACACTCGGGGCTTCCTTTCAGTTATCAAAGATGTTACTCAATGGACAAATCTGGAGATATTTGTATTCTTGCCCTTAACAACTGTAGCCTCTGCAGACTCTTGTGAAAAGACATTTTAAACAATGTGGAGTTTCAACACATTTTCATCCTAACATTTTCATCCTAGCAGTTTTATTAAAAGATTTATGGGAGCTAGTCTGTGAGTGGGTATTAGCACTAAGCATTTATGGCTGTGATTTACAGCACTTGCTACTTGATACTACTTCCAAACGTTGGCAATCACAACGAGTGTTAATTGCTTACAGGCTTACTTAACTTTTAGTTTCCCTGCCCTGGGTGTATAAGCCAGCAGGTGAAGGCAGACATCTCTGTCTACACTATCTCCAAAACAGAAATGCAAGGGAATAGAGACAACTCAAGTTGAAAGGCTCATCTCTGGATCATAGAATGGTTCAGGTTGAAGGGACCTTGAAGATCATTGAGTTCCATCCCCCTGTCTATGAGCAGGGGGACGTCCTACTAGACCAGGTTGCTTAAAGCCCCATCCAGCCTGGCCTTGAACACTTCCAGGGATGGGGCAGCCACAGCTTCTCTGGATGCAATGGTCTGGTTTGTGGGATTATATATATATATATATTTTTTTAACGATACAGATTAGTAAACTACACTTTATCTAGACATTAACTAATTCCTTGTGGCCTTAGTACTCTAGGTGTCCATTGATCAGATGAGTTCATGTTATGTTATGACATGTATCTGCCTTCAGTATACATTCAGAGTATTCAGGAACTAATAATGGTTTAGTGGCAGGAACTATAAACTCACAACATAAACGAGTTGAAATTAACTTCAGATAAATCTTAAAAGAGTTGCCATGGTCATGTTTGGACATGTAAACTAAACAACCCTTTGTCTTTTCTCTTTAGTAGAGGTTGTTTTAGAAAATCAGTAAAGCAATTGTATGAACAGTAAACCATTAAAAACATTACTTTCTCTAGCAGTGACCTTTGTGAGAAAGATTACAGTATTTTCCACAGTAAGCATAAATGAGAGGAGCTATACAAAGACCTATGTAATTACATACAGACAATTATATTTTTATTAGGCCAGAATTCCCTCAAAATATAAACTACTATTTCTGTTATGTCTCTATAAAGGGAAAATTCAATATAGTACTAAAGGTTAGGCAGTAAGAGGACAGACAGCATTAAACAGCTCTAAAGCAAAAGCTGCATCTTTTACATGTGTTTGGAGATAGTTTGTGGAAGTGAGGTGTTCTTTTCTTGATTCAGCTGCAGTTCACACATGCCTTTTGGAAGGTGCATTTAAGGGCTGAGTCCATTGGTTTTAGAGGAGGAAATAAGGCACAAGCGATTCCCATTTTGACTCTTATAACAGGCCAATAATTGAAGCATGACAGTTTGTGTGCTTTGTTTCACTGGCAAAGACGTTATAGAGTCCTGAGTCAGCAGTATCTGTGTTAATGTAGAAATAGGGGTTACAGAGCTTTACAGTGAAGGCTTGACAATTCAGAAAAGAACAGATCAATCTTTCCAGCACACTTACTGGGAATTGAAGTGATCATTGTGATCATTCTTGAAGAGCTACAACTCCTTTTGCCACTGGCAAGTACCTTCAAAGATGCTGCTAACCCAGGAAGGATGGTTTTCTTGCAAAACAGATGTATATTACCTCACAAGGGGCCATACTGTTCCCAGAAATTATGCAGATGTATGCAGAGAGAGAAGGGAATCAACTTTCTCTCTTCATCTAGAGCCTGTGAAGCTTACATAAGGACATTGCAGAATTGGTAGAGCACAGGGATTTCTACCTCACTACATTTCTAGGAGTTTGAGACTGCCTCAAAAGGGAAGTGGGAGAAGAAGAATGCTTCTTCTAAGCCATCTGTGTCAACTTGAAATATGTAGAGGAGAGAACATAGGTGACGCACTTCAGAGATCAATTACCCAAGCAGCATTCAAGTGACTTGGCTTTATGGCTAAATACAATTAAGAAGGTACCTTATATGCAAATTATCAAAACACACTTGATTTACTCATTTGCCCTTGAGGCATTACTGAGAAAAACCCTAAGTTAATAGTAATTACCTCTAGAAACAAACTAAGCAATGTCTCAACTTATTCCCAAGGGCAAATTCCCTGCATCGGTTTCTGAACTGTGAAGCCTTTAAGCTTAGTCATTAACATGCAATTTAGATATTGATTATGAACACTTTAATTCTGGTCATAGGGTTGCTCATAAAAATCTGCCTATGAAGTCCTGAACTTGCTTCTGAAATTGAGATGTTCTGGACCTCCCTATGCAGACATAGGAACAATCTTTTATTTTAGTTTTAAATAATTTCTCTTAAAGCTGTCTGTTTGTACTTTAAACTCAGACACAAAAAAATGAAATGTTTCAGAAGTCATTAAAAGAAACTTAGTTCCTATCCAGACAGTATGTAAAATAAAATCCTAATGAGGAATAATAAGGTCTGGCATTCATGTTCTGTTTTGGAGATACTAATGTTGCAATTTTTAAAATTTTCTTTTTCTGTAAAGGACTTTTCTTAACTAGACTGTTATCATTTCTGTTCTTTATTCAGGATTACTCTGATGTAGAAAGTGTGTAAATGAGGTGATGATCATTTTTCATTAATCACAATTGAAGTTCATTTTCTTACGGTTGGCAAGCATTACCAGATTTTCTTTTCTAGAACTAACTGTACTAGTATTATAGGATAGTAGAAGGAAAGATACCCAGTTAAGGTTTTATTGGCTACTAAAAGAAAGTCTTAGTTAAGAATGTTGATTTTCTTCTGTTTTATATGGCTAAATCACCCAAGTAATTGGATCAATTCTTATGTTTTAATACGCAAATTACAACCAGAGGCAAAAGAACAGCATGGAGTTTATCCATCTAAGGAAGAAGAATAACTGAAATTCATGTATTGCCTTTGATCCAAAGTTTTGGACAGTTCTGACTGATTGCCATTTGGCATGTTAACATGTGGTGGGAAAGTACATAATACAGTGGGTTAGGTGGGAACCAGGCATTACTGATGCCAGCCTCCTGATGCAGATGATGTGTATTGCAGTGCAGTCACTCAAGATCTGTAAAGTATTCCCAGGCTCTTGAATAGCTGCATGAAGTTCCTTTGGAAAGGACTCATCCTTTTACATACACTAGATTCTTCTGCTGAAAAAAATATTTTGTGCTCTAACAGGTGGGATCTGCATAGAGTAGGAACAATCATACCGCTAGACAACATAATGTGTGGTGAAAACTCATCTTCTGATTATCTGCTTGCTAACTTAATGTAGGATAAAAGTAACTTGCTCTTATCAATACAGAAGCAGAACTATATTTTATAGCGCTGCTCTATTGCCACTCAGATTTCTGTCTGCACCACATCAAGACTAACTCAATTTATATACCATTGTTTGAGTTGATTATGTTACATGAACTAAGTAGCTTTGTTTGCCACATCAGATTTCTGATTGTAAAGTTCAACACTCAGAGAAGAAGAAACATATTTTTAGCATCTACTAATGAAACTAATTATTAGCATCTACCCTGAGCACACCAGTGAACGCAAATATCATTTAGCTTTGTATTTCTGATACTTAATATTCATAGGGGCTTGGGGAAGGTATTTTTTATTTGTGCTTATGACCAGAAGGGAGCATTAGATCATCTATTCTGACCTTGTGTATAATATCTGCCAATGATATCTGCCATTGAATTTCAGCCAGTTGATGCCAACAGCTTATTTTACAAGACGACATTTGGTCTTGTATCAAAGATTAACAGTTAAATTCTGTCTCTTTCCTTCAGTTGGAATCAGTGCACAAACAGCCTTCTTTTTAAAAATGCATGTCCTCTTTCTACCCTGACTGTGTCTGGCTTCTAGTTATTATGGTTTATTAAAACCTTTCTTTGCTGAGATAGAAAGACATTTAATGCCAGGTATTTGCTCCTCAAGGAAATACTTATGCATTGTGTCGAGTCCCCTTTCAATCTTCTTTTTGACATGCTAAACAGATTAAGTTTTTAAGTCTCTTCCTCTAAGGCATTTTCTCAGCACTTGGTGATATTGGTTCTTTTCTTTGCCTCTTCCAATTTGCTAAATGTGAAGAGCAGAATATGTAGTATTCTATCGCTGCAGTCAGCAACATCACTCTGAGAGACTAAGTCCCCACTTCTTTGTTTACAGCCAAGGATCAGATCATACTGAGGTTACTGTGAACTGGTTTTCTCCTATAAATCCTTTTCAGGATTCCCCTGTCCATGACAAGGACCACAATTCTTCTTCATATATGTATAAAACATTATTTTCTTGATTATCTTCAGCCTGATATGTGCTATGAGAGATTCAACAAGACTGGTTTTTTTGTATCATCTAGAAAAAGAAATAATTCTCTAGTAATAAAAATGTTTAATAGTAGCATTCAGCTGCTCTCCACAGAGCCCCACATGAAGCATCTGGATTTGATGATTCTTTATGAACAAATATTCTGATACATCAGGTAGCTGTTCTAGATCTACTTATTGAAGCTGTGTAATGTTAATTTGTAAAAAAATATGTTGTATGTAAAAAACCTGTCAAAAGATTGGGTTTATTAGACTTACAGTTACCTTTATTCAACAAAGCTGCAATCTCATCAAAAGCTGGATATAGTCTATGTGGATATATATTTCAAATAATTCAAAAACCCCAAAGATTTTGGTGAATTTTGAAACAGCTGTCATTGCCACTGGTCTCAATTTCACTAGGATGTTTACAATTTTATGGTTGTCATCCCAATTCTTTTTTCATGCAGAGTTTGGGACGAAAATTGCCTTTTTTTTTCCCCTCCTTTCTTCATACTCTCACCTACAGTTTTTGAGTACAGTAAAAACACACAATGTGGTGTTGTGTCTCTTGTATTATGCTATTTGTTGCAATATTTAACACAAAGAATTTCAACAGACGGAAGTAAATTAAAGAAACCTACAAACAAAATCAATGTGCGAGTGTAGCACACGTGCACCTGTATCACCACAATTTTTGTCAAGCCTCTGTTTAAGAAGTAGCTAGACAGATTTAGAAAGTGGCTGGCTGTACTTCCATATTTGTTGCATTTTTAATGTTAACTATTCAAATAAAACTATACCAAGAGAATACTGTGTTTGCAAATTGAAACAAGCACACAAGTAGGGAAATACCAACAGAAAAACCTTATGCAAACCATTGTTTCCAAAAGTTTGCTACATTTAGGGTTCGACTGTGCAGCAAGAAATTGTATAGGAAGTCTGTAGTAAAGCCATCTTGCATCTCAGTTTGGCCCAAATTCTGCTCAAGTATCACATAAGGAATGAAGCAGCAAAATCACACCATACGACGCAAGGGTTAATTAAGAGATGTGCTTACATGGATGGTAATTGGTTCAGAGCTCAAATATGTTGCCCTGACAATGTGTTAGTTTAGAGTAATGAGGTACCTCATAATATCTCAAAAGAAGCAAAGGTAACAACAGTCTCAGGAAAAACTGTCTGTAGCACCAGTGAGTTAAGCCCCTGCACTGCTCCATGTACCTACTCCGGTGAGCTTAGGTTGTGCCACGGCTGGTGGACAACCCTACAGGTATTTGCTCCACATGAAGAATTGGTGGAAGGCATTGATGCTCCTACAACATTGGGTGGGGGGTGGAGGGGGGAATCAAACAAAAACCCAAACAGAATCACCTGGCCAAATAAGGTGACCAAGGAGGAATTGATAAATAGCTGATCTTGTTAAAACGTGTTACTTGAAAATAGCGCTAACACAAAATAGATTGAGTTACTTCCATCACCAGTCCTGTAGCAAGGAGAAGTGGATGAACTGTTAATGGTAGATGTGCCAAAGACCTGGATTTGTCAGAAGAAACGAGTTCTGCATAGCATGCAAGACTGATGTAGTAGGCTGGTGGAGATAAAGCGGTGGAAATGGTCCCTACCTAACCTTGCCAAGGACCAGCACTAGGACCTGGTGTACAACACCACCCTAATGCAGACTCCCCTTCTCATTAGATCAAGCTGTGTCAACTACAGCTTTGCATGTTGGTAATGGGCCTAGAGTTAACCTGAGTGTTGTATAACCCTTGATAGTAAAGTTACACTAGGTGGCACAGTGAGTTGCTCTATTTGCACTTCAAAGTATCACAGAAAGTCTGAATAGCAACTCACCCTCACTTTAAGTTTTAATAACCAACCTCCTTTAACAAAGGACTGGGTGAGGCGTCCCTGCAGTTGCCTGACCTTACTGGGGAGGATGTTACTAGTCAGCTGATATAAAACCCTTATGACAGAAAAGAAAAAGAAAAAAGATTATCCTAATGAAAATCTGTTCAAGCATTTGTGGCCACCACATCACCCATTTTTAGCAACCTAACTGAAGTTCAAGAACGTATTTGCAGGGACCATAAAAGTTTACCATTTTCCTTATCCCTTATAATTTCCCTAAGCCAGCTAAGCAGACTTTGCTTTCTGTCGAGTCATCAACAGCCAGAGACCAAATCTAGACACAGCAACAGGAGTTGAAAAGTAAAAAAAAAAGTAAGTGAAGAAAAATGTGAGCATAGTACAAATATTGGGTAGGTGGATTTTCCAGAACATACCATGGGTGGCCTTTCAGGCGGGACATGGAGGGGAAGATAAAAGGTGGGAGAAAGATGAATTTGAACACTTAACAGAGCATAGCATGCAAAGTACCCATAGCTTTATTTAAGCTAAGACTATCCAGCAGCACATAGGAGTCTTCAAACTCTGAAAATAGATGCTGAATTCTTTACTTACCATATGTTAAGGGAATTGAAAAGCCACATCTTCATATTTCTCTTAAGTCACTCCACTGTTTTCTGTTATTGCCTGATACCATATTCTATGACTGTTGTGTTAGAGGGTTATAACTGTAGCAGTTGCATCGCAGTTAAATAGAAACAGGTGATCTCAGTATTGGAGGCTTAACTGCCATCAGCCTGAAATTGTTTTCAGAGACTCCTAGGAGATTGTCAGTAAAGCCTACAAGATTAAGATTCTTACATCCCACTAAACTGCCATAAGGACAGGACATTTTCTTCTACAGGTTCCACAAGAAGCTCCACATAATTTCTTTCAATTTAAAGATTAAATTTTTAAATTTTAATGGTGCTGCAGTTATTATTCTTTGTTTCAGTAATAACAAGCACAGAAATCTGAGTAAAATATGCAGGCAGACTTGTCTTAAAGGTTAGTTACCTATAGCAATGGAGGGAAAATAAATTAGCAAACAGTACTGTGTCCTCCTTAACCTGCACCATTCAGGTGTGACACCAAAAACTCTTCAGTTTAATGCCAGCATAATGAATAAAGAATGTCAGGCACCAGTACAGGTTAGGTGTGGACGTGCTGGAGACAACTTCCGAAGAGAAAGATCTGGAGGTCCTGGTAGACAGCAAAATGAGCAAGCAGTGTGCTCTTGTGGCCAGGAAGGCGAACGGAATCCTGGGCTACATAGGGAAGAGCGTGGCCAGTAGGTCGAGGGAAGTCATTCTCCCCCTCTACTCTGAACTGGTGAGGCCACAACCGGAATCCTGCATCCAGTTCTGGGCTTCCCAGTTCAAGAGGGACAGGGA
>BJBW01006299.1:88467-173309 GCA_004320125.1 Scolopax mira
GCCTATAAGTATCTAAAGGGTGGGCTGAAGGAGGAGGGAACCAAATTCTTTTCAGTGGTTGCCAGTGAGAGGACGAGGGGCAACGGGCACAAGTTGGAACACAGGAGGTTCCACTCAAATAAAGCTAAAAAGCTGCTTCAAAGTGGGGGTGACGGAGGAACAGGGAGGTTATGGAGTCCCCTTCTTTGGAGATTTTCAAGACCCGTCTGGATGCCGTCCTGAGTGACATGCTCTAGCTCTGGGCAATCCTGCTTCACTGGGGGGAGTTGGACTAGATGATCTCTACGGTCCCCTCCAATTCTAAAAATTCAGTGAAATTCAGTGAAATAATAATGATGGGGTTCAAGAATAAATGGTTTGAGACTGACTGAGCCAAAAGTGGAATAATGTGCAATATGCCTGTCACCGATATTGTGTCAGCAAAATTAAATTTGAAAACATAATTAATCTAGCATCCCATCTAAATTTGTGTGGATAATTTTAATTTACACCTGTCCAAAGGCAATGTAACAGCCTACTAAAAACGGATGGTAAAGAATTTGCCCTTTACATTAGTTTAAAGGTCTTTGCAAGGTGCTGTCAGTGGAGGATTAGGTACACAGATTTACTTAAGTATCCTTTTGGGATGCTGGTAATTCATCTGTGAAAGGTCTGATTCATCAAAAGATTTGTGAAGAGCGAATGATTATGAGTGAGTATAGTCCAGATCATCAGAGATGCGCACCTGAAATTTAGTGAACATGCTACAGCACAGTAATCAACTTGCATTGCCTGTAATCTAAAGACAAGACTGGGATGAGACGTTGTAATTTAAAAATTTAAAATGTTTAAAAATTTAAGTGCCTTTCATTATGAGTAAAATGAGCACCAAATAAGTATGTCAACTCCTTACAGAGTTAATGACAAAATAGTTTTTTAGATGACAGAAACGAATGCATATGTGTTTCATGTGTATCCACTAAGATAGTGGCAGGCTGCAGTAAATTGTGACTTTTGTAATTTTTTTATTATATTTTTACCTACACTCCCAGTTCTACTGAGGGAAGATTTCCTAATTCATCTGCCAATGTATGGATGTTATTTCTTCCAATGTTTAACTTTGTAAGGGAGTGTGGTTTTGTTGCCTGTTGGGAAAAGACTTCAAGTTGTTGGGAAAAGACTTCAAGTTCGCTGCAATTAACTTTCAGATCCCTTATGTGTTCTAACTTTCCTATTTCATCTGGAACAGAAACCAGTATATAATTATTGACAGCTAAAACTTTAAAAAGCAAATCAAACAAATATTTTGAAAGAAAACCAGTGTAGGTAAGAGTATGAGAGTTAATTTGGGTATATCTGATAATCACTAGAACATTCTTTTCCAAGCTTTTTATCAGGAAGGTATCTTCTGCCCACACTACAGAGCAGAAGTAAAGAAAAGTAAATGCTCCTTTGCATTCAAGCAGAACATGGAGCTGAAATATTCAGCTTATAAGAAAAACCTCACTAATGATTTAGGGTGAGGCATTCTCTGAACGGAATTCTAAGGCTGACCCATTTTACCTATTTATGGTGGGACTCCATCTAACCCTGGCAGAAGCAGGCTTGAAGTTCAACTGCTGAATAATGTGATTGAGGCTCTGAAATTAATTTAAAGCCCCTTGCTTTACCATGGGCTTGCATCCAGTGTGGATGTAAGGCAGGTTTGGTGTGAAGTGTATGTTCATGCCTGTGCTTAGAAATACAGTGCAATGTGTTCAATGCAGCTATAGTTTGGTAGGTTTACCCTGTATCTTCATGGTTATTTTTGTTCTCATCTCCTTTTTTATGTTATATTTTTTGTTCATAACGATAAACTGGTAAGCTCTTCTGAAAGTTAATCCCTTGTTAGCTTTGTAGCTTCTATGCTAATCTCTTGTTAGCTTTGCTGTTTCTACTCCTGGAGCTGATTTGCATTCCCTAATCCAGAGCTGAATCTCTTTGCTCTGAGTACTTACTTTTGTATGGATATGTATTTTTTAAATAATTAGCTGAAGGATCCTCCCCATAGAGTTTAACAGAGACTGAAGACATTCTATATAAACTGATGTTTAAATGGCTTTCAAGCCAAATATGACTTTTTTTTTTTTGTTTTATCTTTTCATCTGGGAACAGACAAATCATGTTTATAATTTTTAAAACTAATGCTCAGCTCTAACTCTAGCATAATATTTTTGAGAAGCTTGCTTTAGTGCTTGCAAAAGGATTGCGACAAAATTACGGGCCATCCTCTATAAGACTTGCAACTCTAGACACAAAACTGTAAGGTAAGTAGGGCTGGACTTGTGACAACCTTCCTTTCCCTGAGATCCTTGAGAAGCAAGGATCTTCTGCCTTCATTGTATTTTAGCCATTCATGCACCCAGAAAAAGGGATGTGACCAGTGCAAGTGCCCACTCAGATTATGTTGTTTGCAAACAGGTACTTACAAGCTAAACCAGCTTTATCTTTTGTGGCTAAACCAGTCATGCCCAAAGGTGCCCAGGATTTCCATCTCCTAACTTCCCCTCCCCAATGACAGTGACAATTGAATATCTGCTATATTAGGAACACTACAAAGACTATATCAATCTTAAAAGCCAGATAAAATACATTTTTCCAAATGTCTATTTTGTTTATGAGAATTTTCTTGGGAGTCGGCCTGGTATCAGAGTCTTCTAACTGAAGAGAGAAAACCAGAAATCAAACCAATCATGTATGTCCTGTTTTATTTTCCAGTATCTCTTTCTACATATTATATTGATCTCATGAGTTTGGTTTTTTACTATAATAAACTTGGCTTTTTACTATAATAAACTTATCTTTTACATCAGATCATTTCAGATATTGTCAGTGATTTTTGGGGAACTGCCAAGTCCCAGGAATTTCATTCCCTAGGAAGTGGGAGGTCTAAATGGCAAGACTGCTCCATCATCACGTGCCCAGTGCAAGATCAGATATTCCATAGCAGCTTCTCAAGGTTGAAAGTCCAACTGGAAGCCATGCTCACAGGGAACTATTTAGGGAGAAATACCTTTGAAAAGAAACTATTAGCTCAAGTCTACTTGCACTGCAGCAGAACAGTGAGGCTGTTGGTGGAATATTTAGCAGGCTACTTGAAGGAAATAGCAACTTAGGTCATGACCTAACATGAAATTTATTATGTACAAGTGCTAGGTGGACGACTACGCAGAAAAGCTGGCCAGCATTCCCTTTGATGCCCATTCCTTAATGAAATGATAACAGTATGGGTGGTGTTGTCAGATTGCCATAAGGTTTTTTATTATGTTTCTTTCTTTTGTTTCCCCCAGGATGCTTCAGGTTGCCTGGGTATTTATCTCATCTATATATATATTTTTATGGCAAATCATCATTCCTGAAATGTCCATTTTTAGCTGGGGTTGCAAACAGCCATATGGGTTGGCCTGTCAAATATAAACTGGCAATTATTTAGGGAAGGGCAGTAACAGAGCAGTGGAGGCAGAGGTCGTGCCTTATAACACTCCCAAATTGTGACTCTTCACAAATTAAACTGTTAGTGGTACTAGCAGAAACACTTCTTAAGGAATGTAACAGTCTGAACAAAGTTTTCTTCCATTACTCTGAGAGAGAGAAAAAATGCCTCCTTCCATGCAACTACAACAAAGACATTCATAAAACATTCAATTATGCCCTCACTGTCACAAGTCCTGAATATAATTTATCAATTTACTATGTTCATGTTATGGGCTTGGGGTTTTTTTTTTAAATTTTGTTGTATTGACAACGTGGATGTGGCATTCAGATGTTTTACACTTGCAGTGTAGATGTGTTCTTTCCATACAATGCTGACTTGGCTCTCACAAGTGTTTTGTTCAAAGAAAAATGACCAAAAAGGTTAATAAATATTAACACACCTCATGATACTGGTAGTAGTAACTGTACAGTAACAAGAGAGCAGATCAGTTTATTGGATTATCTATAAATTATGCTTTTTATATTGCTATGTGTACTAGAAAATATATTACTGAGAGAGAATATAATTTGTAGTGATTAGATTAATTAGACTGCTGGGATTCATTTTTCAAGAGGTTCTATCTTTTTCATGCTTATATAACCCTAAATTGTGACTAAGCCATCATATTAATACAGAGCTGAAGAGCACTTGCATTTCATATTTCATATTTTTTGAATACCCCCTAATTGGGAGAGATGATTCAATCTGAGATTCCCATTAAAGTGCTTAGTAAAGAGTGTATTTTTTTCATTTCCCATGATAATGATAGCACATGCATGACATGACAGTTACCTTAAGTTCAGTCAAGAAATGAATAGTTAATTATTTGTTTAAAAATAGAGTCTAAGTCCTGTCTTATATAGCAAAAGATTATTGCAACACTCTTCTGCAGTGCTGTATTTTCACTGATTAATCTGTTTCACAGTGTATGGTGATACACTCATCTGCTGACATAAGATTCATTACCCTTCTTTTAATTAAATTTTTAACGAATGATGGAAGATACTCCATCAATGATTGGGATAATACTGATTATATTTTAATAATTTCAATCCAATTCTAAAACCTTAGATTATAAAAGTTGATTTGAAGACTACAAACTCTTAAAGTATTACATCTTTTGGGGGTTTTAATCCCAACACAGCTTTTCTGCAGAGTTAGCATTTTCGTTTTACACTCTGTTTCAATTTTAAATACGAAAATCATATGCAAATTTATATGTAGACAGAAATAACGAATATAGTTATTTTGGTACTAGGCATATGTTCCCAGGCATAATTGTTTCATTCAAGTAATTTTACCTATTGATATCAATTAAACAATCATCATAGTGTCAATGGTAAGTCTGGAACACATTGAACACATTACTTTTGTCTGTGCTAATTTTTATCACAAATAGAGATCTCAAAAACTTAAGTATACTGATTCTGTACGACTGGTGATCACACCCAAAACCCATCAAGTCTTTCTATTGACCCAGTTTTGGAAAACAAAGGACCAGAAGTTGTTCCTTACTGCAGTTCTCTTTGCACTAGATCATCTGAATGAAATTTGTTTCATCACGGATTCTGTCCTTCAGATTCCACCTATACCACAATTGCTTGGCATTTCCAATTGCTTGGCAAGAAATTTTGTTATTGAACAAATATAGCCAAGAAATTCTGTAGCGAGTCAAATTTTTCAAAAATTATGACTACATTCTGAATGAAACAAAACAAGAATGACATCTCTTGCTTAATCAACCATTTTTATATATTTCTGATTAAATTTGTATCAAGAATAATTTGTTTTGACATAATATTTCAGATAGTTTATACAAATAAAATAAAGCAAGTAATTTTACTTTCCATAAATATCCTTGAGCTGAAAGACATCCTTTCAGCTTCTTTACTGTTGATTTTTTCTTAAAAAGCTGCAGATTTTTTCAAAGCTGCAGAGCTTTGAAAAATAAAACTTAAAATATCCATTACTGAAACAAAAAAAACCTCAAGGTAACTCATTGTATTAAAACATACCACATATTATTAATGCAAAGAGTACTCATAAATATCCTTTCAGTGATCTGAAAGAGGCCACTGAATGTCATTTGGTCACTCCTGAAACAAGCTGTATCTTTGGACTATCATATATCCATAAGAATAGCATTCAAACTTGATTTCAAGTGATAGAGAATATCTAGAGAAGCCTTTCAAACAGCACACTGCTAATATTGTTGACATTTTGCACCTTACTTTGTCTGAATGAATCTAACTTCAGTTTATAATCACTGTTTCTTGTTAATGTCATTTTCCTGTATGTTGAAGACTTATTGTCAGATGTCTTTGTCTACACATACACCTGTGGACTGTAAAAATGCTATGCTGTACTCTTCTTTGGAATTAAATAGTTTGAACTTTCTCAGTCTTTACCATAAGATACGCTAGAGCTCACATTAATCTCATGAATAATTACCCTTTATTCTGGTTATAACTGCATTTCATGAAGTGTAGGTACTATATGTAGATATAATGTTCCAATTTCAGTCTCACTAGTTGCTATAGAAGAGCAGTAATGCTCTCCTAATTCAATTTTAAACCTCTTTGCTTATGCATGGAAAAATTGTGTCAGAGAACCACCACATGGCTACTTTATGGCAACAAGAGGTCAGATTATATAAATTACTAACATAATGCCTAGGTCACATGTAATCGCTGTTTTCTATCCTGTAACTGTTCTCTAAGTTTGTTCTCATGTTTTGGCTTTAATTTACTGTTATTAGAGCATGTTACCCAAGTTTAATAAATTAATGTAAATGATATTCTTTTAAAAATGCAAGAGGGTGAAGAATGAAGCTTCAAAAGGAGAAGGATTTCCTCCCAGCTTGTGAAGCTGATTCTATTAGTTGCAGCAGCTGTAATGAAGCTTGCAAAAGTAACAGCCTATTAAATACCACACCTGGCAGACTGTGCTAAATCATGCAAGCATTAGAACTCTGCTTTGGCAAGGGTCATACCATAACAGAACCAGGTATTGGGTCACTGCACCACAGATAACAGCTGATTCATTAGGATGTGCAGGATGTGTGCGTGATGTTTATGATACCCGGTTCAGGATGGATGGTTGTAAGAAGTCAGAGAGTACATTAAAGCTGGATGGGGAAAGGGTGAGGTGGGAGATTGTCTTTACCAGATAAGTGTGAGAGAGATGATGTATGACTGGCACCAGTGGTTTCTGAAGCTCTCAACACACACAGTTTATGGATGTATGTTAGTCCTCATGCTAGGGAGGGCAGCACTGATTAATCTTACCAAGTTTACAAGACGCAAGTTGCCGGTTCTTAGGGTTACTCTCAGTTTTATTCTTTAATATATCATCCCAACCTAAATTAGGGTAACAGAAGGATGTAGTGAATAAGTTGTCCATTAGCACCATTCACAGGCTAACAGGTGAAGCGGGCTTCAGATACTGTATATGAAATACATGTAAATGAAATGTGAAAAATGTATTAATATGTAGGGGAGAAGACTGCCTGGTGATAGCTTGAAAGATTTGTTCAGTGGAGAAAAACTCTTTTTCTTAGTATGAGTATTAAACAGCTTGAAGCCCTCAAAGAATGTTGAAACGATTTCAGAATGATGAAAATTAAGGCTACTGGGAGAAATACAAAGTGTGTAAACTGAGCTGCCATCCCAAAAGCACCACCTAATAGTCTTCCCAGTTGGAGAATCTCTCCTAAAGACTTTCAAGAGGGTGACTAAGGCCCGTCTCCAGTGGAATTGATGAGTTTTTTAGGAAGTAGATAGATAACAGCAAAAATATCTCCTACAATATTAAATACAAAGTAGGAGACGTAGCAGTAGTTTGAAGTATGTGACCTTTCAGGAACATTAGTATTAAAGGTAATAATAGCTAGAAGCCTAAGAAATTCCATGTCATTTTCTATCCACAGTAAGTTAGAATTGTTTTCTGAGAGGAATAAATATCCATAGGGATGCAAACGAAGTCATTAAGAAAATTATAATATTTTACTCTGATTATTATAGGTCATTAAAATGTTTCCATTACCTTTGCTTAATATCAGATGTTTAAAATTATCCTCATATGCTTGATGAATATAGTAATTTACATATTTATGTTGTTGCTGACTTTATTAAGTAAAATATTTAAGATAGCTAAACTTACAAAACCCTTTTCCTCTGAAAATGTCATATGCAAAAGCCTCAATACACAAGTCTATTTTTGTTATGGTGGAGGGATGCACCTTACTGTAAGTTACCATGTTTTCTTTTCATCTCATTAGAACCATTTGATTTTGGTAGATCACAGGGAGAGCTATTGAAAGCTGATACTAATGGTTTTAACAAAACTTATTGTTTTGGTTAAAACAATAAACAGCACAGAGGGGTTTCTTACAGAGCAGAATCCTGCTTCCTCTTTGAATATTCTTTTTTCAAGGATCTTAAAAAGGCTTATACATTGCCTATCCATCCATGGTCCAGCCATCTCTCACAAATCCAGTCTAGGACCCCTAATCATATTTTCACTCATTGCATACTCTCTAGAGAAAATCTGACCTTTTATGCTCATACAAAAAAGTCTGAAAGTGATGAGCACTAAAAGGGGCAATTAAAATTTTGTGTGCTATCAGCATTCACCTAAGAGTATACTTAGGTGGTTGTACATTAATTCTCCCTTAACATCATTCCTTAAAAGATTATTTATAACTAAAATGTTGCTATTGCAGCTGACTAACTTTATAATGGCTTATTTAAAGAGACCAAACATTTATTTTTTAATTTCATCTGATATTCACCTTTAACAATTAAATATTGTTTAGACTATCCACAACAATGTAAGCAGTATTCAGTGTTCCTTAAATTACATTCTTTTGACTAATTAAACATTAATTTTTTCTTTCATGAAAAGTACAATCTGAACTGGTATTTAACAGAAATATTTAGTATCTTTGAGTAAAACAGCATTTCAATACTCCATTGCAATTATTATTGGAACAGATTAAACCTTATTCTGTGCAATAAAAGGACTCATTATTGATGAAGAAATGATGTACATTTGTCTTAACTTTCCTAGAGAAGAAATAACCAGCATTCTCAAAGGTGTCATTTTTATTTAAACCTTTCCACAGGGAGACATGTAAAAGAGATTGTTACTGAAATAACCACCTCTGCTGCTTGGCTTAGGGTTTTATTCATACACCTTCATTCTCTTTGTTTGTTAATGAAATATTCATACCTAAGACTAGTAAGTATTTTACAAGTCCTTAATCTTAATGATCCTCAAAACATACTAAAAAATTACCTCTGAGCTTCGTGTGTTGCACGACATCCCCAAAATAGTAGTCACCATGAGAGTTATCAAGACAAGCATTAAGACTGGGACTGTAACTTTTGAATACCATAAATTTTCAGAATTTTTGTGTGCTCTGTCCCTCCACATGTTCCTGTCTTCTTCATAGGCCCTATATCAACTACAGATTTTCTGTTTGTACCTCCATAAATCAAAAGCCAGGCTTTGTGGGGCAAGAGAAAGCTCCTGTTGTAATCAGCCATTAGGAAATGCAAGGTTCAGGGTTCTCTGGGAAGTAATTGTTGTGATTGTACTTCAAAATACAGACCATTTCCCATTCTTTCACCCAAAATATTAAATTTATCAATTATATTTCCATGAATGGTGTTAATTTGTCCCAACTTCTTCCAACCAGCAGTTTAATGTTTACTCCAAAATAAGCTGCCTATACTGTCAATGAAAATATGTGCTCTAAAAGTGATTCATCTGATCCCCCCAAAAGTTATCTAAAATAGCTGGTATCTTTGATCAGTTTAGAAAAATTTAACCCAAGCAGAATTAGGTGACATGAATCCACCCTATGCTCCTGACAGGGTTCATTTTGACATTCACATCATGCCTATTGGTGTTCAAAAAGCATTTGGACAGTGCTTTTAGATATGTGGCTTAACTTTTAGGTTGCTCTGTGTGGAGTCAGGAGTTGGACTCAGCGATACTCATGGGTCTCTTCCAACTCAGGATATTCTTTGATTCATATCAAACATGTACTTTGATCTTCATTCTGGAGTGAGCTATTAAAATGCATGAGCAATTTCACATCCTTTTTTATAAAGTAACAAACTTTGAGTTTTCATACAAAAACAGCATCGCTGTTGAGAGGGGAATGGATTATGGTGACACTCTTTTAAGAGCTACAGGTGACCATTGGCATAGTTTTTATTTTGCTACTATTTGCCAACAATGGAAAATTAAAAAAAAATCTTTTTAGCCCAGATGTTCATGAGCAAGAATGGGACAGCTGATCCACAAATCAAGTATATCAGTTTCTATACATACCCTTCTAACCTATTAAAGCTATTGAATATGCAAACTTCTTAAAGACAAAATAAAACGGAAACTTTAAGTTAACTGGAAAATTGTATGAATTTGCAGTTATTGCAGAGTAGTTTGAAAATGATTCTGCTATTCATTGGGCAACTGAAATATTTTTTAAATTTTTTTTTGTTTTCACTTTCCTAACTCAAGTTTTTCACAATCAAATATTGTGGATGTCTGTCTGTAAGTTTGCTTCAAGGTTAAAAATATTTCTATGATATTATAGATGATACAACACTGCTTATAGATAAAGTAACTTCTAGAGTAAGATTAGCCAAAATCCTGTTAAACAACCAAACCAAGACAAGGTTTGTAACAAGGCTAAGAAACCAATCTAAATCCAAATCCACTCGAAATACAACTATGAAAACAAAGATCCAATTATACATTTATTCATAATCATAAATTCTTTTCCTAATTTAGTCATTAAGTATACATTTGCACAGAGAGAAGGAAGCACACTCTATTGATACTTTCTCGCCAGACGAAAGCTCTGTTTGCTTACAAATTTTTATTACTGTGCTGACTTACCGGCTCTATATTTTATTTACCTGCCTGTCACATTTTTTTCAGCCTCTTCCATTCCTTTATAAAATGTTTCTTTTGGAGTCCCAAGAGATACTTTCACAGTGTTTCTTAGTACCTGACAGTTTAAACAATCCCAGAAAGTCTAAATGTCATCCCTGTTGCTTATACCCTCATCTCCCTATTCTACTGCTGTACTGTAACAGAATTAACAAGGGTCAGAATCCCTAACCATAATTACCTCTGTTTTATCAGTATGGGTGAAAGACAAATAGCAATCTGAAGTATAAGAACCCACGTTGCTGTTATAGACTTATATGCCTCTGCATACATATTTATATCTTTAAATACAATATGTACTAAGAAAATTCTTGGTTAGACTTAGATTGCTGTTTTAGTTTTCCTGAATATATGGATTATTCTAATCTGTATGCGAGCCTGTTTATCCAAGATAACCTGCAATGCAGTCATCATAATAATATGAAATTAATTTATGAGCCAAGCAAAAGGAAAGTTTGTAACCAAAAGAAATGTAAATGTATGGTGTGTTGGTGTCAATGTAAATTATGTTGTTGTTCAATTCCATCTATTAGTTTTTTGTATAATATTTCTTGGAATCTTAGCTGAAGTCGGTGAAATAGGACAATGATAGAAAAATTTACATCACTTGAATTTTATACATAAATAAGAGCTTCACTAAAATTAAATGTAATGAAAAATACCAAAGTGAAGATGGTATGAGGTTTTGTAGTCAATCTGGTTTCATAGCGCTTATCTTTTATATAAGGGATATAAAGCATGCTGATAAAATTTATGTGCAACAGCAAACATAGCATGTAGCTGTAAGTGCTACAGCTGTATTCCTCAGGAAAGGATCAGTGCCTTGTTCAGGAAGAAAAAATAGTGAAAAAAATGTCAGTGTGGTTTCAATGTAAGAAGCCATTTTCAGTATTACCAGCCTGACACACTGTTGCCATTCTTTTTTTTTTTTTTTTTAAGGCAAAAAAGCCCAAACAAACAAGCAGAAAAACCCCAACAACCAAACCAAACCAAACAAAACAAGAAAAAAAGAATAAATGTTATAGCCCATTTCTTAAATTGATAAGCTTGGATGGCTGACATGGAGTTAGGTTGTTTTCTTTACTCAGAGTAAAAAAAGTCCAGAAGAGGAATCAGCAACTGCTACAGTACTGCCAGCCATACACCATGAGCAGATTTTTCCTAATGGTATGCATTAGGACCCGTGCAATGCCAAAACCCAAGACCTTCAGTATCTTGAAAAGCATATCTGTGAGAGGCAACAGTCCTATTAATGACAGCAATTGATTAGTGGGAACTGCCCTCCTCTCTGGGAGTCAGCATCTCCCAGCAATTCTTGTTTTGCACTCTTCATCTTTAATAGGAGAAAGAAAAAAATATAACTCGGTACATGACCCTTCAGACCTGACTTGGATGTGATGTGGCTCATTGGTTAGAGAGAGATCAATGGGGCATGAATGAAAAAGGACTCTCTGAAGGCTGACAGCTGAAAGCCAGAAGAGAAGTTACCTTTCCATTTGATTGTAGGAGTAAATCCATCTTTAAACATTAAAGTTTGAAGCTTCTGACCTGTGACTATTAAATGGCCATATAAAAGTAGTAAAAGATTGTCCTCATGAAACCGTATTTGTCCATAAGTTTGTAACTTTTTCTGTTGGACGCAGCCCTTGCTACTGCCTTTGACACTTTGCCTATATCATAACCAGCACATCACACCCATATCCTAAGGAATGGGGTTATACTAACGTGGATCACTTTCCAAGCCTATTACCTCTACAGGCTTCAGATATAGGAATTAGAACAGAACCCCTGAATTTCTTGCAGAAAGTACTGACATGTCACTTCTTTTGATCCAAAATCACAATGAAATTCACCTTTGTTTTCATATCTGTGAAATTTTGATTAAGAAATGTCAAAATATTTTAGCATCATTAGTTTTACAGGAACACTTAAGCATTCCCAGAGCACAGATGTTTCATCATACCTTAATGAAATGACCAAACTGCTTCATTTCAGGTCAGTTGAATACTAAATTGTACTTAACAGATGCAATTCATATTTCCATAAAGCTATATTGCATAAGCCTCACGTGATATTTATCTCAGAGAGCCAGGCTGCTGTCATAACTAAACATTCCAGTCATGACCTTGATAAAAAATAACCCCACACTGCTGAATCGGTGTGTACTTTTATAAATTGCAATGTTATATTCCTGCAGAAAATGTTGGGGGCTTGTGGAATTTTTTTCCCATTAAAAAAAAGAAGTCCAAAACAAATATGCTAAACAAAACTAATGGTAACTTGAAGAAGTAGCTGACAATACCTGATAACCAGAGTAGTAACTTCTTTTTTTTTTTGCATGTCTGGATATGTCTGTCTAACTTGTACAAGTCTTCTGTCAGGACTCGGTTTCCTGTAACAAAGGTCAGGTTTAAATATAAGGGGATTACTTGAAAAAAAACACTGGCTTGATAAGTGTTTTGGATAATTACATTAAACTTCCTGGTTCTGTGAGAGCTGATTTTCCTCACTCATGAATACAAATTAAATAGCATGCAATGAATATTCTTATTACAAGAAAATAAAAAGGTAACAAAGGAGGTACACAAGATGATAATAATAACTAATTCTTAAAGTGTTACTAAAATGCTTTTAAACAGTTCTTCTTCTAGGGAACTGTTATGCTGTTGTTTTCCTCTCGTGCAATAATCTTGACTTGCTCTTTCAAGGTTTTTAAGTCTGTACTGCATGGTCTGATTTGAGCTAACCTGATCTGTTGGCTTGCTATGTTCATGTTGGCTGCTCCTCGTTTCGTTCTCCCCAGCCAAGCTTCACTGGACCCCTTGTCTCCAGAGCTACATGCTGGGGAGCTGCTTGGTCCATTACCTCTTTCCATTTGCAATTGTCTCCATTGTCTGCTCCTGCACTCATCCCATCTCTGCTACCTGAGCCTCATGCCTCTTTCTTTTGCTCTGATAACCCAGTCCAGCCAACTCCCATAGCTCTGCTCACTAGGTGAGGTTATCCTATTGCCTCTTAGGAGGGCTCATGTAATACTGAGAAAGGGCAGTCTTCAAGCTCATGGTAGGCTTTTAAACTTAGGAAAGTTTAAATTCACAAGAAAAGCATAGATCACTTTTTTCTCTCTTAAAACTTAAGAAGGCTTTTACCCAAGATTATTGTCCCAGGGTCTTGCTTGCTTTTGCATCCAAGTAGAGAAAAATGTTCTCTAAGTCAGGATACTCATCTCTGCCACATGTACAGAGTTATTTGGGCCAGATATACACATGCTATTACAAGTACAGACTCTCTTTATAATTTTATGTCAAAACTAACCCAACAGAGCTAACTCTCAAGAATGTTAACACAACAAATGTAAAACAATCAGACTACATGCAATCCTTTCCATTAGTCTCCCCTTCTACATCACTGCATTTATTTTCCAGGCTTACATTCTTGTTTCCTTGAGGAAAGAATGAAAGGATGTTTTACTTTCACTTATACCGTCACAAAATACCATCTAAACATTCTGTGCCCTAAATAAAGCTACTTTTGACTACTCTCTTAGTGCCTCAGCTTTCTATTTTGTTATGGTGCTTTGACTATAAAATTAATAAAATTTTTGAGTGACATAGCAAAACGTCTGAAGAAATTATTAGCTCTGTCTTTGGAATCATAAGCACAGACGTATGTAAATAACTAATGTAGCATAAGGTGAGTACTTGGAATTCTAGAAAAAAAAAAAGGATGAATAAATTAAGTATATGCACATTAATTTAACACCACCTAGCCTGTGCTCTGCAGTGTGTACTTTTATGGCAACAAATATGTGATCACTGATTTGAAGACTATACCATGAACAAGAGTATCAAATTAAAGCGGCATGCTTTATGGTCTGGGAATTAAATTCAAATTAATTGTATTAGTGTATTACATGAATATAATTTTCTGCAAAGAAAGCTGTGTGATTAGTGAAATCTGAAAGGTGTATGCATGCAAATGTGTAGAAACGAAGGGTCTTTGGTGTTATTTTTTTTTTTTACACAGCCTTGATTCACGACTGCACCTTGTGCTGCAGGTGCCTGCGGCGGGAAATTCAGAGCAGCAGGTGAAGCTGCTCAGCCCCAGAAATACCAACCACTCCACTGGGGGACCGCCGCAGCTTCTAGGGCCACACTGCCCCTCTGATACAGCTGACAGCAAGTCTCCATCATACCTCGTCTACCCATGCGACTAATTGCGTTGGTGGCCACCAGAAGCCCAGCACCAAGACCCTACCTCGACGACGACCGCGGGACACGCCCCTCTCCCGCCCCCGCCTCCGCCTCCGCCTCCGCCTCCGCCTCCAAAATGGCGCCAAAGCCCCTCAGCGAGCGGCAGAAAGAACTACACTTCCCAGCAGACACCGCGGCCCAGGGGGGAGGGAGGTGCGATTGGCCAGAGGCCGGGCCCAATCAGCGGGGAGGAGGTGGGCCGCGGTGCCGCAGGTGCTGGCCGGCGGCGGGCGGGGGGGAACATGGCGCTGGGTCCGCGGGCGCCGCGGCGGCTGTTGCACCTGCCGGTCGGGAGCTGCCTCCTTCTCCCGCTGCTCCTCCTCCTCCTACTCTGCGGCCAGCTCGGGGGAGGACAGAAAAAGAAGGAGGTAGACACGTTCGCTTCTTTCGCCATCGCGCCCGGCCGAGGGGCTGCCCCGCCGGGCTGCCTTCCCTCCTCTTCCTCAGCGCCCGCGGCGGCCCGCTCCGCCCGGCGCCCATCGCCCTGCCTCCCCCGCCGGCCCCTCTGCCTCCTCGGCCCTGAGGAGGATGCCCGTGGGTTCCATTCCCCCCGCCGAAGATGGCCGGCGGCGTCTCCAGGGCAGCCGGGTGGCAGCGGGGGCGGCGGTGCCCGGGGCGATGTCCCATCCCGGACGGGTGTCCGGGGCGGCCGTGGGCCTCGGAACTCCCTGGTTTTGAGGAAATCAAAAGCGAAGGCCGAGGGGGAGGTGATGTGGGGAGGAGGGACCCAAACCCCGCGTTGGTGGCGCCGGGCGGGAGCGGTGTCCCCGGGGTCGGTGGGGAAGCGGGGGCAGCAGGTGTCTGTCGGCGGGAGCGGGGGGTCCGCTTTCTCGTCGAGGGGTCTCCCACGTAAAGAGAGACCCGGAGGAGGGAGCCGGTTTAAGTAGCAGCAGTCTGTCTTCTGCAGCTTTTGTATTTAAATGCAGAAATGTGCCAAAAGGGGGTTTTATGAGTAGTGTAAGTGTTGGCCTTTTTGGGGAGTCAACGCTACTAAAACTTATTATCCTTTCCTCCTCCTAACTTGCCCTCGATCCCAGCTGGGCTCTCTCATACCCACTGCTGGACCAACCAGTACAGTCTCTTTACAGCATCTCTGTAACTTTGTATAGAGGAAAGCGTAACTCTTTACCAACCTATGGATTTTTTTTTTTAAATATTTTTTTTTTTTAGACATTTCTGTTAGGGTTGCCAGAAGACTTATGCTCTGTGGTGATGGAGAGGAGGGAGAGGACAATTTTGCTAACAGAATCCCTCTGAACTCTGTACTCAGACAAACAGAAGGATGATTGAATATTCTTTTGTTTGTGTTGATTTTCTCATACACATAGGCTACTAAGGCTTATAGGCCAAAGAAGTAAAATGAGAGGGAGTAAAGAAGGAGGTGCTGATGTCTTCCCTCTGGTGTCCAGTGACAGGACTCAAGGGAATGGCTTAAAATTACCTCAGGGGAAGTTCAGTTTAGATACTGGGAAAACTGTTCATCACTGATGGGGTGGTCAAGCACTGGAACAAGCTCCCCTGGGAAGTAGTCACAGCCTCAAGGCTGTCAGTGTTCAAGAAGTGTTTGAACAATGCTCTTAGGCATGTGTTTTAACTTTTAGGTTGTCCTGTTTGGACTTGATGATCCTCATGGGTCCCTTCCAACTCAGGATATTCTATGATTCTAAAAAAGCCAAAATTAGCATGTAAAGTCCTTATTTAATTATCTAAATAGTGGTCTTTGGGATTGTATCAAGTTAAATAATAATCTGATGATTGAGATAAATCGCTTGGGTATCAATGCAAAAAAAAATGAACACGTTCTCTCTAGGCATTCTCTTTTTCCACTCTTTCTGGAAAGTGCAGGCAGTACTGTGTTGCTCTTCTGCTACTATAATTTGTTTTAAACGTTTGCATTTTTTTTTTTTTTAATAAAATGTGTTTAATGTTTGATGCTCTTCTCTCTTGTTGTGATGTGCTGGCATTGCAACTTTTGGTGACACTTTTATGTGGCATGTCAGCTGTGCTACCAAGATAGCTGAAATAATCTTTATTTCTTTTTAAATTGAATCAATTCCTAACAAGTAAAGAATGGCAAATTAAAATGGACATCTACAGTTACTTTCTAAAAAGTTTTCCTGCTGCAGAGGTGGTACGTAAGAGGATTGAAATGGATATTTTGTGCGTAGCTGTTTGGTGCTATAGTTCAAGCTGGTATTTTTCCTCTGTAAATCCTGTTATGCAATTTTTTCCCTTTTAACTGATTTAATTGATGAACTAAGAGTTTTCAGTCTTTTGTATCTTTTTATATCCATTTTTCATTCCTCTTTAATATTTTACTGTTAATGCAAGGGGCTAAATACTGCTCATAGAGGCAAAACACTGGTTTTATGTCAACACACTTTATCTACAACTGCATCTTTACAGAAACTAGTGCAACATTGTAAGTGCTTGATTGACTTTAAATGGTAACTTAAAGGAAAGTGTAACTAAGTCGTTTTCAGGTTTTTATACATTGTACGGGTGTTATGGGTATTGTTTGTATGTGTCTGGGTTGTATATGTTATAGCTAAGGTCTCGCTCTTTTTCTTGTCTTACTAACCTCATCTTGAAAACTATTGTAGTTTCCCCCACGTACTGGGGAAAGGGGTGAACATCTTTATGTGAAAGATGGAAATTGAACTTTCTTACAGTAAGCGGTTTGGAAATAACATTTAAAAATTGTTCTGAGGGAAATCATATGAATGGAAAGAGCACAGGATGTTGTGCTACAGGAGATTCCCATTCACAACACTGTCCAGAAGCACAGTGGTAAAGGGCAGAGATGATGGAGGTTAAATGTGTAAAGTGAACCTAAGGTGGTTTTTTTTTGATACAAAGACTGATAAGATTGCCATAGCTTTCAGGAAAATAGTTGAACATACAGTGCATTGTTTCAAAATGAACACCGCAAGAGGGAAGTTAATATTATAGGGTTAAAATGTATATCTCATGAGATAAAAAGAAGTTACATCTCAGTTTCTTCTTTCCTGCTTGCCTTGTGCATATCTTTGTTAGGGTGGTTGTGTGGAAAGAGAGGTTAAGGACTAAAGAAAGGAAACATCTTTCCCAATCAATTTTTTTGAAAACCTTGAGTTCTTTTCAAGTACTTGAAAGCGAAATACTTAAAAATGAGAAAACTTGAGATGTTTGGGGTTTTTTGTTTGTTTTTCTTTTTTTTTCTTCTTTTTAAGTATTGACTACATAGAAAATTACTCTACAACTTCCTCTACAACAACCTGTGTCATATTGTTAAAATGATTTTTTTTTTCCAAAGATCTGACCTAGATTTTTGTGTGTGTTCATCCCCAAATTTTTGAGCCTGTTATTTATTGTCTTGCCTATAAAGAACAGATTGTTCTTTGATTTAGACAGGCACTAAAGGTAGCATTTGACAGATTTTCTAGGGTTGTTGTTATTTTTCACATAAATACAAGCTTTAAAAAAAAATCTTTGAATATTAATTGTGATAATTTTCCTGAGAGAATCTTCAGTCCTGAACATACTTCCTTCTGTTTTATGTGAAATTAACTGGGGTAGATTGACAGGATCCTCCTTTTTCTGTACCATGCATTCTTGTTATCCTTTGGGTTTGCATAATAAGCCCATCTTATTTACTCAAGGTTATTTGGATTATTACCACATTCTTTCCCTTGCAGCTAGCTTGATACTTTCTGCTTTAAAATTCCTTTCCTAGTCTAATTGGTGGCGATACTTTACCATAAATGTAGCAATCCTCATCCTTGCAGAGCTAGGGCCAGCAAAATGTGCAGCAAAATATTCTGCCCTTGGTCTCTTCTGCTCCAAAATGCACAGGGCACTACTTAGTTTCTTCCTCTGTTTTCTGATGGTGTTTTCAATCATTTGTAGCATTAATAGAATCATAGAATGGTTCAGGTTGGAAGGGACCTTAAAGATCATGTAGTTCCAACCCTATGATCTATGGCAGGGACACCTCCCACCAGACCAGGTTGCTCAAAGCCCCGTCCAGCCTGGCCTTGAACCCCTCCAGGGATGGGGCAGCCACAGCTTCTCTGGGCAACCTGTTCCAGTGTCTCACCACCCTCACAGGAAAGAATTTCTTCCTAATATCTTATCTAGATCTATTCTCTTTCAGTTTGAAGCCATTACCCCTTATCCTATCACTCTACTCCCTCATCAAGAGTCCCTTCCCATCTCTCCTGTAGGCCCCTTTGGGGACTGGAAGGGGTTATAAGGTTTTCTTCTCCAAGCTGAACAGCCCCAACTCTCTCAGCCTGTTTTTAATAGGATAGGTGCTCTAGCCCTCTGAGCATCTTCGTGGTCACCTATGGACTCATTCTAAAAGATCCATGTCCTTCCTGTCCTCTTTCCTACTGATCAATGTTCTGCCTGCGTATTTAATTTAAAGAAAGAAATGATGAGATACATGGCAGAGCAAGTGGAGAAAAAGAAGAATAAAGATATATCGTGGATCAGGAGCATTCAGCAAAGATTGAGGGGCACGTGTAATATAAGAGACTGAACCTTGATCTCTCTGGATCTCTGACACTACTTCAGCAAAACAGTTATAGTTAAAACTTAAGTTTCTTCTCTTTGTCTCTTGAAATTTTGTTTAACATTAAACTTGAATATAAAACCTTTTTGGTCTTTTAATCATTACTGGTTTTGGTTTCGTACCCAGACTGTGGAGTGCTGCATGTTTGGGCTTTTGCAGCAGCAAAATACAGTACAGGGAAATGTTTGGTAGTTACACCAAGTATAGACTCCTTTTTAAAAACTTTATTAAAAATTGAGATGTGGCAAACGTTGACCTTTTGAAGGGACACTTTTGAAGATTCAGCCTCAAGCAATTTTAAAAATGTTTTTTTAAGTGGAGGGTTTATATCTTTGTGTAATTTGCCATTTTTTCTATTATAGAGCGAGGAGGTTTCTTTCGGTCAATGCTTAAAGCTTTAACATAACTGTCCTGAGTTGGAAGTGAAATAACAGCAATAAGTCATGCCTGAAAGTGTAAAGTTCTTTAAATGCAATTCTAAATGTTTGTCTCTACTCTGTCTTAAAAAGAATGGGAAAAAAAGTGTTTTCAAGAATTCTTTATTTTCTGCTGATTTTTCCAAGCTGCAAAGACTTCCCTTCTATATCCCTTCCTTTTCTATTCCTAATAAACTAAAGTTCTGGAGAAACTTGATAAAAATTATCCAGAGTTTCTTATTTTAACAAATCTGTATAGAAAACCTTGATGTCCTCAGTGATTGCGTACAATAAGTGAAATAAAGGATGCTTACAGCAGCCTGATGGCCTTTTGTAATTGGATTAGGGAAACTTTTCTGTCCCAGATGTCTCCATTTGGCATCCTTGCTGTCATAAGACAGATCAGTGGAGTAATTGATCTTTCCCCTCTTCTGTTCTATAATTGTTTATACAGCACATCCTGTGCAACCACATGGAAAATACAGATTGTATCTATTTGAGTTCTAAGTGCTCTGGAAAAATCAGTCACTACAATTAGAGTAGGAAAGAATCGGGGTGGGTTTTTTGTTATTGTTTTGGATCTTCAGCTTTATTCTCTTTCTCTTTAAAAGTATTTTGAAGGCCACATTTTGTTGACTACACTAATGATCAGAAGTGAAAAAGGAACTTCACCTGATATTTGTTTTCGGCATCTTCCTCTTGCTCTAATAAATCTGACAACAGGCATAATAAAAAAGTATTGTTATCTTTTCATCTAATGCAATGAGATATAATATATATAATAATATCTGCATTAATGTTTGGTGTGTATATTAAATGCAATAGCCATTCTTTTTTCTTTTTTTGGCAATATTTTGGTAACAGAAAATAATCCCAGAAATTTAAGGTGGAAAAGATTTGCCCCCTTGCCAATGCAGACTTCTTCATAACAGCACACCCCTTCATGATTGCTGAAGTGGTGGCAGGACTTTTATCATTTCTCTGAGGAGACTGTTCTCTCACCTAATAGGATTTACTGTCAGAATTTTATTTTCTTCTGGTGATTGTATCTGATAATACCATTTTGGAATATCCCAAGTTTTTCATCTTCCTCGTAAGCAGTTGCAGTCCTTAGCCTTATTATGCCATTCCGTTACTTTTTCTTTTCTTCAGAATCTAAAGCCACTTATTATTGAATTTCAGACTTACTGGTTATTAAGCTTAGCAGAGTTTGGCTGTGTTGTATTAAAAAAAATTGTCTATCAAGTTTATAATGGAAGTGGTAATTAGAGTTGTGCAGACCCTTTGTGGAATGACATTTTGAGTTCATAGAGTTGCTCAAGGTTATAGGCTATAGCATCTGCTGCTTGAAGGGTAAAAGCTATTTTCTGCTCTGCTTTTAGATTAACTTTTTAATAATTTCATATCACTATTGCTGTCTGCTCTATGATTACAAAATTAGTGTGTCCAGTGACTTACTTTCTGTTGCCGTACGTAGGCCAAATAAGAGAGGGTCTAATCCTGATTTTTTCCTATTTACATTTCTGTTTAACTTTTCTATATTTCAATGTGTATGTGTTCATGCCTAAGCCATGTAAATGCCTATTCAATGGAGATTTTGGAGCTTTTAGAGCAAAAGTGTAGGTAATATTGTAAAAAACCTACTTAGAGTATAAGGTTCACTTCTGTGTTTTATTTTATAACTTCTACTAAACATTTTTGTAAGCTTGCTTATTTTATGAAGATCTTAGATACTGAGGCTGTTTGTCATGACTCATGAAAGTAATTGACAGTTGTTCAGCTAATTAATTAGCTAATTCTCTTAATACAGGATATTATCAGGTCCTGCTAACTACGTTTGCAGGCTCTTCCATGTATTTTGTTTCTTAGATTTGGAGTCCGAATCTAAAGTTAAGACTTTAAGTTAAAACTGCACTATTCTCCAAGAGTCTGTTTTTTTAGAGTAATGAATTGTTATATTTGTCTTGCAGTGTTTTTCCTTCACTATGCTGAAGAATATGATTATTTTTAAATATTTGAGAGGTATTTTTTGTTGGTACTGCTTAAACTTTTCTTGCCGATTTTAGCTGCTTTGTCTCTGTTCACTTCAGTGGTTTAAATTACTGTTTAAAATATTTTGTTCTTTTCCCTTCTCTTAGTTATCATGAAGTCCTTATGACCATTCTCTACTTTTAGTAGAAAATTAGAACGAAATCTAAATTGCATTTAATCTGTAATTATAAAATTCACTGGGGTACTGATATACTAAAAATACAAGATTTAAAATAATTTTTATTCTTAATCCTATTAAAGTATTTTAATGTGAATCTTCAGCTTTCTATAAAAGACCTAACTAGAGACTCAGATCCTGCAAGGGATATTAATGTAAAAGATGATAAAACTGAGCAGACAGGGTGCTTTGAAATACAACTCCTTTCTCTACTCAGTTTTTTCAAGGTTATCTATCAGTATAAAGAAGGTATTTGAACACAAGTAGAAATCTGTTTTGACTGCCAGAGGTAATGTATATTTTTCTAGATACCGTAAAAATTACAGGGCTCGGGCTATGTACAGTAAAGGAATAATTTAGTTGTACCAGTATGTTTTTAGGTGTTTGTCCATAGAGAAATTCAAGGTACAATTAGGTGAGGCAATCATAGAGCAACTTAGTAATGGAAGGCGTGGGGCACCTCATCATAGGCTGTGGTACCAGCACTCTGCGTAGTTGGTGATCTTGGACTAGGAAATAAGAAATGCAAAAAGATGTTTCTGAAACCTTGTCTGTCTCTAGATCCTGGATGCCAAAGTCAGAACTATACGGCAGTGCTATCCACTCTGTGCTGTCCATAATTTGGTATAATTTCCTAATGTAGAAGATGTCTTGGTAAGGTAGTGCTACAGGAGGCGATAGTGATGATAATTGTATACCAATTCTTCAATGAGGAATATGTATATGGTCTTAAAAAACAATAACAATAAACAAGTAAAATAAGAATGTAATCACTTGATTAATGCTTTTTTTTTTTTTCCTTTTCTCTCCACGGTGATTTATTTATGTTTAAGGTGTTAAATACTCTGTTTTCTGGTTGCATCATATAAGGTGGCGCAAGCATGCCTACAGATTGTGGTTGGTGGGATATGGTGTAAAGGATTTCTCCTGAGACAGGGCTTGAATGCTTCCAGGTTGATGAACACCACATTGAGTCCACTTCTCCTTGCTTAGCCAAACATTCTAAAATTTAGAGTGCACAAATGCATACAGTAATAAGTGTGTTTTATTTTGAAGCATGCTTTTTAAGTGAATCCTCTGTGATGCCTTTTAGTGAGATGTTTTCAGGCATTAATTAGATATTTTCAGATTGCATTTAAGATCAGATGCCTAGGGGAATTCTTGTGCTTGCTACCTACTCTATCAGTATTTTTAGTGGGGCCATAGAGTTGATCTCGCTGTGAAGACAGGCATATTCAAGTGTAGGGCATGTTGAGAAGTACAGAGAGCATTGAGAATTCTTTCTTTACTGCTTTGCTTGAGAATTTTTTCACTTGTAGGTTATGCAACTTGGTGGTTGGTTATGAAATAAAATTACTACAAGTTGCAGATGCATTCGGTTAATGAACTTCATTACCTTCTGCCACAGGTCTAGCCATGCAAACCTCATGTCCAGTGTAAGATCACACATCCTGGTGACTTAAATGGAAATCCTATCACACGTTTCACTGAAGAGCATGTTTTGGAAAGCAAAGGCAACTTGCTGAAGTTAACTTCTTTGCAAAAGCTGGTGCTTGGATTCTCTTAAGGTGGTCTACATTATTGTTTTAATTCAAGAAGCAGGCTGCTGCTCTGAAGTCAATCAGTTGTTTTCCCCCTGCAGTGCATTGTTTGCACTCTGGAATGGTCTCTTGAGTGTGTAAACTGGACTGTGTTTCAGTCTATTACTGAAATTAAACTGAAGCATACGCTCCAGAAACACAGGTGATGCACTCTAATTGCTAATCCACATTCAGTCCTTGGAACCAGTTTAGAGTTTAGTTTGAAGCAACATCCAGCAGGGTTTGGGTATTAAGGTTTCATCACCAGCTATTTTCTTCTACAGATGTATTTGTTCTTATTGCACTGCTCGCTGGTATCCATCGCGTCGCACTGTCCTCTTGCACAGGGACAGCTTCAGAGAAGGTTGTAGAATTCACTGGGCCACAGAGGAGTGAGAAGAGGGAAGATAATTTTCTAGCTGAATGATGATCATTCGGAAGAGGGAAGTCCCAGGTTCCCACAACTATTTATACATTTAATCCAATAACTGTTTAATGTAAAACATTGTAATACAATCTGTTCAAGTAGACTTACTTGTCTACCATCTGGACATGAGTACCGCCTGCCAAACATTTAAGTTGGGGACCACACGGAGGGCAGGGAAAGAAATCAAGGTTACTTTTAAATAGTGAGAGTCAGGATAACCTCTGTACATTCACTTTCTCTATTTAAACTGCTGTCACCTTCTTGGTTTTAAGTGTCACTGGAGGTGGATGAAGGAAGCAAGTGTAGAGTGCACTATGCCCAGTGCTCAAAGTGCCAGCCCATGAATATTTAGAAGTAATGAGGACCTTGCTGGGAACATAAAGGTACTCAAATCAACCTTTTTCTTTTATTGTTGTGGGCTGTGTCTATATTACAAGAACATAGAGGAGGGGAAGATTACATAAAATCTGGGTTGTAAGTACTTGGTGGCAGGCAGGAGAAGCCTGTTCAGATCTGGAATTGCTATGTCTGGTCTCAGTTCCTATTTGGTGTAGAACTAAATTCCTCAGTTCACTGTTTCTGTGTGTCTTAATTAAACTAAGTACTGTGTTGCCTCTACAGACACCAAGCAAAAGATGTCTCTAGACAGACAGCAAGATAGCACAAATTAGAGTGGTGTTTGATTTAGTTTATAGGTGGTCAAATATCACTGTATTCAGATTGGTTTTGTTGGAATGCTAGATGGGGAAGAGGCACTGAAGCTGATGAGTTTAAGTAAAAACTACTTTATACTGTAGAAAACAGATTAGTAAGAGAGCTATACCAGAAAACAATGAGGCCTGAATCCATCCCACTGTAGGCTTTAGTTGAGATACTGTTATTGGAGACTTGGCAACCTTTAGTACCTTCAGCCATAGTATTGATGTAGAGAGTTCCATCTATGTAAGAACTGAATGATATTTCCATCCTTAGCCCCTTCATAAATTTAGGACAAATATGCTGGTGCTTTAGGCATGTTCATTTTAAGAGCCTCAAGTGAGCTATATTGGTGAGATTGTAAGTTCAGGTATATATTGCATATTCAGGTAACACGTAGTTTCATAGACGTAGAACTTTCATCTTTAATTGCATTTTTCTTGTCCCACAATGTTCAAGTGATAAAATGACTGTTGTGTTTGTGTATTCATCTATTGGCATGTATCTTAAGGGATTCAAAAATCTAACTGAAGCTGTTGAGTTATAGCAACATCAGGTTTTTTGAGCAATGAATGCATTGTGCTCTCATGCAGAACTCATGCTTGCTTGTGAGAGAGAAAATCTCAAGTTCATTAGCTGATCCAGCAGCTTTGTTTTCCAAAGTAATTTGAAGTCTGTACTTCTCCCAAGAAATGAAAATTGAACTTTTCCTTGATATAATGAACTGTTTTGATTGTAACAATGATCCGGAGGAAACATATTTTTACTCATGTCTCTACAGTGAGTCTTGAGTCTACAAAGAGTTAAAAGAGTATGCTTTAAAAATGAGTTTAGGGAGATGCTTCCAGCTGGTTTTCGTTCGTCATTTTGTTATTATTTCTAAGAATGAAACAGACCTTTAGAAATTTGATTTCAGGTTAATTTTGGAAGTTAATTTCAGAAGAACAGAATTTAGACTTCATGATATGTCCAAGTTTTTATGAGAAAGCAACACTCACGTGAAATTTTTGTTTTTCTAATGTAGATAGTAATTCTGCTTCCAGTTTGTTTAATGCAAGTTCTGGAGCTATCCATTACAAAGTTCCTGATTTTTTGATGTTCACCGCAGAAACTAGTGCCGAGTATGGGTGTTGGGAGATGTTCAAGGCCAGGCTGGATGGGGCTGTGAGCAACCTGGTCTAGTGGGAGGTGTCCCTGCCCATGGCAGGGGGGTTGGAACTGGAGGATCCTTAAGATCCCTTCAAACTCTAACCATTCATTTTGTAGATTTTTCATGTTTCTAGAAATAACTTCCGACTCTTCCAGTACAGTTTTCCATTGTCATTTTTCCTCTGTTTGTTCTTTTATTTTTCAAGGTATAACTTGTCTTCCAAACTCTGAAATTTTATAAAATGCACACTTTCCACCTGCAGCCTCAAGTCATCACAGACAAATTTACTTTTTTTTTTTCTTCTTGTGACTACCTTTGTATTCTAATTAACCAGAAAGCCCACTTATTTCCTTCCTGTTTCCCAACTGTTTTGGTTTATTTTGTGTGTGTCTGGCTTGCTTCTTACCATTTAGTTCCTTTTTTTTTTTGGTTATTGTTAACTTTTTTGTTTATTCTAGCAATGGAATATTCTCATATTTGATGGACATTTGATCCCTGTTCAACAAATTCTATCCTGGAACGTTCATTGCTGCCCTGGGGAAAGTTATTAACTTATTTTCTGCCAAATATTGTTCTCTAGGTCTGTTCAAAGTCAAATTTCAGACTGTCTCCATTAACTTCCTGTATTATGTTGAATTTCTTTTCTTTTTATTGTTAGAATGTATTACTTCCTCTAAAACTTCAGTATTGTCTCTCTGGATTTGTTTAGGGTGCAGGAGGGTGGTACATTTATAATCATTATGGTATCTGGAGAGAAATGTGGAAAGGAATCAAGATTTTAAGTTCATTATTTGGTACTCATCTCCTCTTTTCTCTCACCCTCTGATTTGTATGACCTGGTCTAAAATCAGAGACCGTGTGCACATTAGTGCTGGTATTTATGCAAATATATCCTGTCAGTCAGGACCCAGAGAGGCTCAGTTTACAGCATTCAAGAAAGAACAGATCATGTTATGTCATTCTTCCTCCTGGTTTCTGTCGCGGACGTCAACCACTATTTGAGTTCCTTCCCATTGCTGAGTTGTCACTGAATGTTGCATTGGTTCTTCAGTTATTTGTTTCTGCCTCACATCAGCTTTTCTTCAAAATCTTACCCCTTGCGAGTGAAGAGAGAAACTTAAGGATCCTTTTTTATGCTTGTATCTGGGCTTTTAAGGAGTCAACTCCCCCTAAAATTCAAACATCCATTTACTTCTAAATTGATCAAATCTTTGTCTTGGGAAGCTAGCTTGTGGCTTACCCTGCAGAAAGAAATATTCAGAATTTGCTTTCAGTTGCTATATGGTGTGATGCAGGTTTTCTCTATGAAAATTTCTGGCAATGCTCTGATTTTTAGTGTACCCTTGTGTTATGTGCTCTCCCAGTGTTTCTAATCACTGCAAAATAGGACCAAAGATAAATCCTTCAAGTATGGCTCTTACTGTTTTCAACTGTAAGATAATAAATGACTTTTAAGTTTATGGATACTTGACATAGATTGTTAATTTGAAAGATAAAATGTTTTATTAATTCTGTTGGACCTGGCTTTTCTAATCATAACATAAACTAAAGAAGTTCTTGGAGATTCAGCACAATTCTGTTTCTCTGTGACCTCCTTTTGTCTTTGAGATTTATTAGGTTCCTTGGTTTTGGCTTGAAGGTTGTTGTGAGTCACAGGTCCTGAGTTTTTATTTCTTGCCTGAAAATTCAAAATTGTCTGTGTGAATTAGCTCTATGAACTCTTTCTTTCTTTTGGTATACTTGGAGAAGAAAAATAACTAAGACAAGATAGTGTGAAATGCTATCAAAACAAACGTGATCTCAGTTAGATACTTCTTTTCCCCTCTCTAGTCCTCATTGCAATTCCCTGATATGAACAAGGCTAGTAATGGGTTCTGATCTCATCATGATCACTCTCAGCACTAATCTATAAAAGGGATGATTCTCATTCATTAAGCTCTAATCATTGCCTCTCATGTTATCCATTTATTGACAGGAGCCCTCATGGAAGTGATTTCTGTCCTGTTGCTGTGTTGTGTTGAGTGAAAATGGTTCAGATGATATCTCTTTCCAGAATAGCAAACTGTGCACCTTATTGTGATAATCAGAATAATTTTTTTTGTTCCTTCCTGAGCAATTGTGAAAAACTACCTTGTGCTTTGAATATTTTATAACATCAGACCAGCTAGGAACTTGATATAAGATGGGTAAGAATGGCTTAACTCGTTCAGGCTGAGTTCACCTATTTCTAAAGTTTTTAATTTTTTTTCCTTCCTCAAACAGCATCTATAAAAGGGCTGCTTAGGGAGGGGAAGTCTTACCTCCTCACAAGCCCATAATATCCCACCCTGTTTTCAGCTCTGGTTTTCTTGAATCTAATGTTTTCTACTGAAGGTTCTCTCTCTGAGGAAAGCTTGATCATGATTAATTCAACAATTATAGATCTTGCACCTCTCTTTCTATGCTTTATGGAGTGAGGCTGTTAAGGAATCTAGATGTCTAGTATCACAACTGTATCTGGAGAGGATTGACCTGGCTGCAAGCTGACAGTATCTTATCAACTGTAAATAAATCTGTTGTCTGCCTTCTGTTGCAGGAACGTGCTCTCAAGCCAAATAACGGTAAAACTATGCATAAAATAATTTGTTTAGGTTTTATGTTCATTTGGCGTTGGCATAGATTGTCAACAAAAAAACCCACCCTAATTTCAAATCCTACAAGGTTGGCCGAGGAGCAAGTCTTATGGCTCACACCTCATAATTTCACTATCTTCATTGTTGCCAAATATTTTGGTGTCAAAGACAGTGAGTGCTTTTCTCCTGCCATCTAGGGTAGGATTGTCTATTAGACACCCCTCTGAATTTACTGCATACAGTTACTGTTCAAAATACCTGAACACCTGAACAAAACAGCTGCCTTGCTCTGTACCTAATTTTTCCTTTTACAGGAACCTGTTCTGGCAGGAAGTAGGTGTTTTTTCTTTCTCTCTTAGCCTTGAGAACTGAATGAAGTGTAATTGCCAAATCAGTCTAGACTCAAATTTATGTTTTACTGTGCACAAGTTGGATTGCAGTGATGACTTTACCACCTCTGTTGTGAGCGTTTGTTCACATCTTTAGAATACTTGCTTTGACATCTTAATTGGTTTTACGTGGAAGTATATTCTTCATGGGAAATACATTATTCAGAGAGGTTCAGCATTGTTAAGAGTAAGGTTCTCCTTCTTCACTACACACTGCACCAAGACTCTACCAAAATATTGGCCTCTACCTAAGATGCAAAAGAGCCCATTCTCTTGCTGAAGGGCATATTTCTTTCAGGATAACTTGGCTGATACTTGGACATTTTATGTTCTTAGTCGGCTTTCTGGGACGGAAAGTAAATAAGATTGAGCTGCTAGCAGATTTGTGGCCATTAGAGCTGTTAATTTATTCTTTTTTTCTCAACTTTTTCCTATGAAACATGAGGTGTGGACACATAATTTGTAATCTAGTAGTTTGCATAGTGAAAGGACAAGCAGTGAAGGCTGGAAGATGCAGCAAGAAGGAAACTTTCACTGGATATTGAAGGAACATAATAATATGCATAATGAAGAGGATGCTCAGAGAGGTTGCAGAATTTCCATCCTTGGAACCTTTCAAAACTCTACTGGACAAGACCCTCAGCAACCCAGTGTAACTGCTGACATTGGCTATGATTTAGCCATGATTTGAGGAGGCTGAACAGGATGACCTCTGGAGACCTCTTTATATACTATATTTTTAACCATGATTATATAATAAGTAGGATAATCTTGGTTCTTAAGGACAGATTGAGCTACTTAAACTCATTTTCATTAATGGGTACTTTATGCAAAGAGAGATATTTTTGTTTTAGAAGTATTAAAGATAAGATATGTCTTATTTTTCAACATTGTAACTAGATGACTAAAATGAATTCTTTTCCCAACTTAAAGTCATTACTTACTACAAAAAGTTTTAATAAGAATAACTGAATAAAAATTTTATGTGTTTGAAAAGCATGATATATTCAGATATATAAAATACTGATATATTGTCTTTTTTTGAAGAAAGAGTAATGGTCCCCCTCAGCCTGCTCACAATGCTGTTCCTACTGCAGGACAGGGCACTGCTTTGCTGCAAGGACTTGTTGCTAGCTCAGTGTTCAATTTGTTGTTCACCAAGACCTCCAGTTCCTTTTCTTTCCATCTGGTGCTCTCCTATGCTGTGCTGGTTGGTGCATGGAATTTTCCTTACCAGATGTAGCAACATGCATTTCCCATTGTTGAACTTGAGATTTCAGTCAGCTCATTTCTCCAGCCTGTCAACATTCTTCTGATGGGCAGCACAATTATCTGATTTATCAGCTACTCCTCTGAATTTCACTTCTCTTAAGTTCAAGCTTCTGTAGCAAGTATGAGATTAAAAAAAGAAATTATTTTGACTACTTAAATAATACAGATTCTTGGACTATGTATATAAAGTTAACACTTCAAAGACCAGAATACCAAACTCACTAAACTTATGTGCTTATTTTTCTTGACTCTAAATTTACTATGTCTGCTTGCATGACACTTCAGCATCTTTTTAAAGACTTCTGTAAGATTGTCTTGGATTACTGTGGCTATGGTGGAAAAATGATCAGAGGTAATAAAAATAAAAGGAGATGGAATTATAATATTTGGTAATTTGTAGTCCTGTGAACTGTATGTCTGTAGAACACTGCAGTTTGTATCCATTGGAACATTAGTACTCCAAGAGTTGATTTAAGCTTAATTAGCAGATGTGCTCTAATGATGAAAATCCTAATGACTTCAGTCCCTGAACAGATTAGCTGCAATACACTTCTTAATTTTTACATGGACTCTTCATTTGCTTGTAAACTGAGAAGAGGACATTTTCATTTCACATTTTTATAACTCTGTAAAAGAGTGCTTTTTAGATGCAGTGTCACTTATTCATTAGAAATTCTGCATTGAACATGTATGGAATGGACATATAAAGAGCGCGTTGGACCTGTGTATGTGCAGTGGGTGTACCTCAGATTCCTGGTAGTAGTACTGAAATGTAAAAGAAATGTGAAAAATTCTCTATCTACGTGGACCTAATTTCCAGGATAAAACACTTTTGAAGAAATGACACTGTTTTTTGTCCAAAAGCTCTTCAGTGCATTACTGCAATAGGTTACCATGAATGAATTGTAGCAGAAAGTGCCTGACAGGAGGCATTTAAATATATAGGGAAAAAAATTTAAGCTTAATATGGCCTACTGGTAAAGAGATGCCACTTGCTCTGAAGTTTTATTTAAAAAAACAACAAACCAAACCACTTCCTTGAACAAGCAGCAAAATGATCTTTTGCTCTATTTTTTTGCCTCTATTTTATGCCAGAATTTGTGGCTTTTAAAGAAGTGATATTTCATTTTAGTGTTTAGGATGGCCCATGTGAGCGCATGAGAGAGTACTTTAAATGGTAGGCCTTCAAACATGGAATAAATTTGTGATGGAGATCAACCCAGTATAAAACCTGACTGCTTTTAAAGTACATTAGCAGTTTTTCTTGAAAAATTGAACTGAACCCGTGATCGAATAACAGTAGATTATAGTAACAACAACAAAATACAGTTTTATGTTTGAAATGGGAGAATCTTGTCCTGGTTCCCAAATCATAATTTAACTCTGAACCTGCCTTAGTCACAAGAATAAAATTCCATTATTTTGAAGAAATAGCTCTCTATATTGTATTTTTATTAAAGATGAAAGCTTGCAGTAGGAAGAAAAAAACCCAACATATGGAATAGGTCTTATACCATCAGTAGAAAGTTGCAGACTGAAGCATAGAACACAAAATATCCCATGTGTAAAATCTCCACCATGACAGTGGATCGAGTGAAAAATGAAGAGCGGTGCTAACAAGAAAGGTTCAATCCAAAGCTCATGACACTCGAGGTTAAAATTGTAGAAACAATAAGTATCAAGAATGTACCCTTTCTTGAAAAGTGTTGTAGTTGAATCTACTTTGCATTTGGATAGAAGGGCTGGTGCTGTGGTGAGTAGTAGGCCCCCCAAGGCATTAGATCTTGAAGTACCTAAGAATAAGAAATGCTAATTTCACATGATTGTTTTGAATGAGATGATTCTAGAAGTCTCTTTTTTTTTTTCAGTCTAATATATTGGTCCTCATCCATCAGTCATTTGGAGAGAGACAAGTAGGTTTATACATGAAATGGGTTATTTCCTGTGATTGAAAACTAATGGGGCACTAGTTCTGTACATCGAACTCACCCACCAGGTTGCTCTGTGTGACCAGGAGGTGTGAAGGTCAGTTTTGAAACGTGATCCTGGAACACTGTGATCATGGAGAGGGGGGATTTGATTGCAGCCGTGAATACCAATTCAAAGCTGTTGTGGAGAGTCCGGGTGTGATTTCTGAATAAACAATTGAGGAAGTAATTAACTGATGACATTATTGCATATGCATCGTAGTTATTATAGCCAGTTCTGATACCAGTGTCGAATAATACGTTTGACAAATAGTGAAGTATTTAGGAAAGAATTACAACACGTTTGTAACCTGCCTGGAAAGGAAATGTTTGAATTCAGTCCCCAGCTATAAACCAAACATTAAGGATGACCTTGACCACAGTCTCAAACTGCTTATATGAAGAAAGATCTGTTAAGAAAGGGGTCTCTCACCTCTCTGAAAATTTTATATTTGGCTTGACAGGTGAAAGCTGAAGCTTTGGCAAAGCGAGATAAGAGATTAGGTGCAATTTTTGTGTTGTAAGATAATTCATTAACTTCTGGTTAATTTACTTGGGGATTTAATTTATTTTGTGGGTTTTGTTGTTTAGATTTAGTGAGTGTAATGCTTCTTTCAGCTTCAGCTATGAAAATACCTATAACCAACGCGTTTTGTATGCTGTGTCATCTTTCTGTTTGCCACATACTTTTATCAACAGAGCATAACTGCATTGTGGTGACAAACTAGATGTACTGCTGTGCTGTTAATCATTGGGTTTGGGGTACTTGAAAGTTGTTTGAATACAGTTTGTTAGAATATTAGCTGAACGTTTTTATCAGAGTGCTCAGCACTGGAATTAAATGCTGACATTCTAAATGCCATTTGTAGATCTAAGTGTCAGACCATATGAATAATGTAAGTCATGCTTTCATAGCTGTTGAATTTTCCACAACCTGAGGAAATCAAATTTGTCTAATCAATCAATTCACTTATAGGGTTTTCATCACAAGCCTGGGAGTTGAAATTAAGATACTTTTTCTTTTTAATGTTAATGTAACTTCTCCAAACCCAGTGCAGTTTTTCACTTCTTTAGAACATTTCAACATTTTTTTTTTTGTCCTCTCTTCTCTCCTCCTCTGTCCCTGGAAGACTCGAATATGCTAGTATTATGTGAAAGTAATGTTTGCTGTTCGGACAAGATTACTTGTATGTATGCAACCATCAGTATTCAGTTCAGTGACCTGTCATATCTCTCTTACCATCTCTGCTTGTCAAAAGACTTCTATTGAATTACCTGGAATAAATATATTGAGTTAAGTACTTTTAGAGTTATACTATCGTCGTACACAAGATCTCATATCTGTGTGATGGTAACACCTCTTGAATGTCATTGGTAACTTCCTCTATGATCTTAGACTACTTTATATGCTGGTGTTTGAGCAAGAATATGTAAACAAGGCTGTCCACTTGCTGAGGGTAGGTAGATTTCACGCTTAATTTCACACCATGATTAGAACAGAATTATTTTAATCAATTACCTGAGGAAGTGATCAGCTTTGGTTCAGGCTGTAGGGATGATACCAAGTTCTGGAGACTATATCCAGACAGCATTTAGTGGGAAGGTCCCTGTCATAAGAGCTAACAGATGGAAATATTACAAAAAAAGATATTGGCAGGTAAACTGAAATCAATTGTTTCCATACCATTAATCTGTGGAGAAATGCTTTAGGGTTTGCAGAAATGTAATAAATATGCATAAGGTGATATTTTGTGTTCCACATCCTTTACATTTATACTGGCTTATTAAAGATTTAATTAAGTTTTCTAAAAAGGGAGAGGATGCAGTCTTGCAAAAAAATGTAGATGACAGTGTGGGTTCACAATAATTAGGGCTTCAGGGATAAAATAAAGGGTCTCTACAGTTAATGAATATTAAATCAACTGCTGCTTTGAAAACTTACAGAAACGACAGTATTTTACTTACCGCATCTGTCTTCTGTTTGTATTCTAGCGCTGGTCCTTCAGTTTTTGTGACAAATGACTTACAATTTACTTCTGCAAATATGGATAGTAAATAAAATTTACAGAAGTTATTTTAATTATTTTGTGCGTAATTCCTTCTCTTCATTAGCCACCAGTGTCTCTCTTTGTTGTCCATTCACTTAAATCTTAAAATCAAGTATCTCTGGATGAAGTTGATACTTTCATGTCAATGAGTGGTGGAATGGTGGAAAAGGGGAAAAGAGAGAAAGGAGCTGTTAATGGTAGTACAGACAGTGAGGAAATATCTGCAGGTGATGGAGTTTGCTCCAAGTGGTTTCTGCAGTTGATTCAGGAACAGAATTCTTTTCAGCGCAACTTTCTTTTAAAATCCACATCCTCAATGAAAGTACTGGTTTGCCTTTCATACGTAGCTTTTTGCAATGATGTTTTTAAAATATATCCTTTCTTAAAATTTCTTTTGCTCCTTGAAATTTGAAGTTTTAATTGTCTGAACACTGTTTTATTTGCATCTTGCTACTTCTTCCTGCCAGTCTGTTTAAATGCCATTTAGAAGTAGCAGGAGGATAAATTTTCCTCTTGTGTTAACTGTATTTTCTTTGAAGTGAGAAGTTATGTCCTCAGAGTATTTGTTTTCGTATAAATATGAAGTTTTATTTTAATGTTATAGATTCTGGTAACTTATCCTAGAGATAGACCTGTGCATATGCAAAGGGACTTAGTCACACTACGTGTTACTGCTCCCCACCCCCTATTACAAAGAGCTGTTAAAAAGCCATCTGGCCCCCAAGCCCTGCCTGTTCTATTTTATGGGATTTTAAATACTTGATTTTTTTGTCATTTTATTTGTCTGTTGAACCATATGTGTGCATAGTTTTTTTGGCAAAGCTGTAATTTTTAAGAAAAATATTAGATGTTTCTTCTCACCTTGTACCACAAAATATTAAATTATTGAGTATTTGGCCAAGACCAATGAGCCAAACTAACCATGTTGTTAGGCAATCAGATGATTTCAGTCAAGTCAGAATGCTGTTTGGATTGTATGTATAAAGAAACCCATTTGTATGGTTGATTAATATTCATCCATTTTCAGTTCTGCATATGTAAGTTTCTATGTGTGTATACAGTGCAGAATATTTAACTACATTATTTTTAATTTTTATATTTATTGTGCTCTATATGCATTTCATAATTTTAAACATTTATAAATGTTTTCCTTATTAGAATTATATTATTTTGCAGAGTAAATTAAATTCAGCTGAACTACATTCTTGGAGTGGGAGATAAGTACTTATGTACCCGGAAAGTAAATTAGAAAGTAATGCCTCATGTACTTATTTTTAAATGTGATTCAGACCTAAAAGTTTATAGCAAATCATGTGGTGTGCTTGTAAAAGGATAGGTTTCTGTCAAATGGAGATAAAGTGTATTCTCAGTCTTTGTGTCTGTAGGGATTAGGACAGTAATTGCATCTAATTTCTGGTGATGCTTTCTCCTCCCTGTGGTCACTGATGTATTATTTCGCTGAAAATGTGTGGGGAGGAGTTGAAGTGTCTGCAGTGAATTTACTAAATCTGAATATAATTCCTGTTACTTTATGTTCCATCTCTAGTCTTTTCCAAATGAGAGTTTCTTCCATAATTGTTTTCTTCTAAATACAGAGGGGGAAAAATAGATTGTGTAAGTTGAGAATTGTATTTAGGAATGTGCAAATACATAATGTTAATGTTGATCTTCCCACACCCCTCCCAAAAAGGGGGAAGGAAATTTTGTTGCCATGAATAGTACAGTTCTGTAGAAAAGATTTTTTTTTTTATTGTCCAGTTAATGAAATATGAAACCCTGATTCCCTTGAACAACATGGAGTATAAATTGTGCCAGACTAAAATTGGAATGAGCTGGTAAGCAGTATCTGCTTTTTTTCTAGCACCTTTTTAAATCTGTAAGAACTTTTAACAATTAAAATCTCCCTAATTGACTGTATTTGAAGTGGTGCAAGCAATGGGAATGTTCCCGATTGGCATTTGTCCTTGTAATGAGGTGATTTATTGTTTGTGCTTACATGTTCTATGGATATTCACCAGTTCTGTTACTAAACGTATTGGTGAGCTTTGCATTTATTTATCAGATCTTATAATTGTTTTTAGACCTCTGTAATCTTCCCCTCAATAACAATTATAGTTAATCTATCAAAAGTATCAGCCTCTTGCTCTTCTCCTGCTCCCTAAAGTCAAGTAGCCTTATCAAAGATTTTCTTTTTCTCACTTTATCTTTGACTAGTTACTTACCTTGTCTCTCAGGTCCTCTTTGTACTTGAGTCTGTAATGTTCAGTTGACAAATGAATAGATCAGAACTGTTCTGTGCTTTTGGGTCAGTTGCTGCTTCAATTTCCCTGGATTTTCCTTGCAGTAGCAAGGTATGACTCTTCTAGCTTAGACTGTTGTGCTATTATAAAAAATAATAATGCCAACATAGCTTATCTTTTAACTAAAATGATTTGTTTTCACTTTCTGTATGATCTATTAGGTAGCTAACTTTGCTAGTTCATTGTCATAGCAATTTATGTAATGTTTGTGGGGCAATTTGGGAAGTGGCTGTCTTAGGGTCTCCTGGATAAAGCGTTAGTACTGGAGACCAGCTCACTCATAAAGGCAAATCTTTTTGTAGGGAAAGTTCCTGCAGAATCCTCAGGCTGTAAAATAAGGTTTCTGAGGTGCATTTCCTCCAGTAGTGCTGATTTTAAAAACTAGGTTGAGTGGGACTTGAAATGGGGTGCTGGAAGGTGGTGTGGTTAACTGGTGTGCTAATATTGACCTTAAAGAATGCAGATTTAAATGTAGAATGTTTAAATGTGAGATAATAAGTTGAATTAGCTGTAGTGTGTCTTTTCAGCTAGCTGCTAACCAAGACAAGAAGCTGCATAAATTTTATTCGCATACAATGGATGTGTTCTTTAAAGATAATGCAGCCTTTGACTTCAGTAATTTTTCAGTCTTTATCCTTTGTGGAGTTATTTTAAATAGTGTGATAGTGTTTTCTACCTCAAGATGTCCCTGAGATGCAAATGGTGAGGACTGGGAGAACATATGCTAGGATATACATCCCATGATGTTTTGTAGGAGTCTGCTATTGGATGTGGACTAGGCTGACTTTTGGCTTGAGCTGGTACAGCCTCTGTTACATTCCTACAGGGATGGACTTGGGATCTACAGAGGACTTCAGAATCTATCTTAGTGCATTTAGGTAATCGGGAAGAGTGATGTTTCTTTTGCAGATGAAAAAAAATATAGGGAAAGTGCTTTGTAGAATTATATTTCTAATTGCTTTGACAGCAGATCTCTAGGATAGGTTATAGTTATGCTTCCTTTTCTAATTTTCATTATTCTATGCCAACAGACTCCTTAAAATCAACCATAAAAAACCAAATTGCCAAATATTTTCTTTTTTCCTTTCTCTATCTTTGAACACCCTACATTCAAAACCACAAGTATTCTTTCTGTTTTCCTTAACTCTAAAGGCAGAATAATCATTGATCTGTACCTGGGTATGTTAAAGAATTGAAGCTTAATATTTCTTGACTTTTTTAGGTCTTGAAATTGGCATTTTCCTCTTTAGCAGAGTAATAATCTAGTATTTTGTGGTGAAAAATCTGTGGTTATTTTTAATCCTGATAACTCCAGACTTAGGAGATGTAACTACTTTTTTTGTGTACTGAGAATAGTAATGCTATTTTACATAGCATTTCTTTTCTACCCCGCTTGCACATTGGAGGCTTGATCTTAAGAGTATTTGTGTTTATGGGTAAAACAAGAAGAATATGTGGAATTTTAAGGAAGAAATGCAATTCATATCTGTAGCAGGTAGATAGGTGGTGTTTCAGTGTCTTTGGTAATAACAGCAACAACTTTTTCCACTCTGAAGATTGGTAACTGCTTTGTCTTCAACTTTTGGATTATAATCTTTGAATTTTTTAATTTGTGCATAGACTAGTTTGTGCATAGTTAGATATTTCAGAAAGTACCTAATTGGCTTTGTCACAAGATAGAAAGTTTATTGCTTATCGCTGCCATGTCTTTCCTCTGCTATTAGTCTTTTAATTTGCTTTACTGTTCAGTTGCTGTGAAGAGGCAGATTAGAAATTGAATTCTGTTTTTTAGTTTCCCAGCCTGCTAATCAGCAAGGTAACTTTTCTTATTAATAGTAAAGGTGCCAATAAGGAATAGGTCCTTGAGAATCTTCTCAGTAATAGCAAAAAGGAGAAATTCATGACAACTGCCTGTGAGGGGTTTTTTGGTGATTTTTTTTTGTTGTTGTTTGTTTGGGTTTTCTTAAGTTTTGGGAGATGAATTAGCTCTGCTCATACCCAGAGTATATTTCGACTAAATGCTTTGTGGCCTCTCGATCAACTTCACTGGTATTTCTATGCTTGTCTGGAGCAACTGTATTCGTGAGAACCCTGCAGATTTGTTGATTTAGTTAAAGGTCAATTAGCTTCCTCTAAAATTCTTCTGTGTTATATTATTCTTAAGGGGATTCTGTCAGAATGATCTCTGTTTGTGAGATTGAAATCTCATTGTTTTCCTGTTCAAGCAGTTATGTTTCTGATCACCAAACAGTGCTTAGTGCCCTTAAAACAATTTAATTTTTGGCCCTTTTATTCCTCTTCATTCTGGTGTGTTTTCACTCATCTATGGAATGAAAGCATCTCTAATCATATGGTATTTTCTACACATTTTAAATCTTAAATGGTTGTTGAATCAATTTTTTTAGCATTCTTTCTCTTAATGAGACATATACCTTCCCCTTCCCACTCTTGCTTTAGAATTTACTTCACTGTAAAGTCTTGATGCTCTTTCCATAACTATTAGTTCATAAACTTCTCTTTAAAATTTGTTTCCATTTTAGCCTTTTAGTAATTTTTTTCTGTACTGCTAGTGATTGAAAATACAGCATCTATATTTTAATTTGGTTTTGGAAATAACTTAGAAAAGTGAAGAGGAAGAATGTTGTTTTTTACCATTACCCATAGTTCGATTGCCTGGCTTGATTGCTGGATAATTCTTCAGTGGTAGACAGTACTTCAGGGCTTTGAGGGATTAGTCTCTATGTGGTGATTCCACAGAGAAGTGAGCTCAGCTATCAATGGCTTTGTAAAATGTCTGACTGGAATCCCTGTTTACAAGGAGCAAAAAGATCTGGATGCCATTTCAGTTCTTTAAATTTTCTGAGAGAAAATCCAGTAATACCTTCAACCTTTGCTGCTCCTTTGGCTTTTTGTCTCCTTTCAAACTGTAATGTTTTACCAGCATTCCACCAAAGGCAAAGCAGCCTCAGAATTCTCAAGTGGCTTGACTCTGTGTGGTATTACCATTGGCATTGTTATATAGGCTTTCAGTGTTAAATCTTGTAATTCCACAAATTACAAATTTATTTTTATATACAAATTTGTAATTACAAATTACAAAAAAAAGCCAGCAATGTGCCCTTGTTGCCAAGAGGGCCAATGAAATCCTGGGCTGCATAGGAAAGAGTGTGGCCAGTAGGTCGAGGGAGGTCATTCTCCCTCTCTACAGTGGTGAGACCACAACCGGAATACTGCATCCAGTTCTGGGCCCCCCAGTTCAAGAGGGACAGGGAGCTACTGGAGAGAGTCCAGCGTAGGGCAGCCAAGATGATTAAGGGATTGGAGCATCTCCCTTACAAGGAAAGGCTCAAGGATCTGGGGCTCTTTAGCCTGGACAAGCGAAGGCTGAGGAGAGACCTTATTTATGTTTATAAGTATCTGAAGGGTGGGTTGAAGGACAATGGAGCCAGACTCTTTTCAGTGGTTTCCAGCGATAGGACAAGGGGCAATGAGCTCAAGCTGGAACAATGGAAGGTCCATTCAAATATGAGGAAAAACTTCTTTACGGTGAGGGTGACAGAGCACTGGAACAGGCTGCCCAGGGAGGTCGTGGAGTCCCCTTTTCTGGAGATCTTCAAGACCCGCCTGGATGCAGACCTGAGTGATGTGTGTTCTGGGCAACCCAGCTTTAGCAGGGGAGTTGGGCTAGATGATCTCTAGAGGTCCCTTCCAACTCTGACAATTCCGTGATTCTGTGAAATATGCAGAGGAATGTGTAGGCAAGGCAGGAGGAAGAGGAATGTCAGTTTGCTGATTTGGCTGCACTGTCTACATATCACTAGGAAACTCTTTCTGTAAGTGTAAATTTCTCAATTAACTTCTTAATGAGACTGGGAACAAATATTCTTAGAATTCACTATGAACAAAAGGACAATGTTGTTGGTTTCTGTGCTTGTTCAAGTCCCCATTTTGCTGGATGATATTTTCTGTGTAAAGTGGAACTTGCTTTATGCTCATGAAGAACAAAAAGAACTAACCAGTTTAGTAAAGTGATATCTTGTCACCTTGGGTCCTTTAAATATCGTGCTTTCCATCTAATGTTCTGAAATTGAAACTCTTTTGAGGAAGGGCTGAGAAAGCTGGTACTGTTTATCCTAGAGAAGAGAAGGCTCAGAAGAGATCTTACTAATGTATATAAATACCTTAAGGGTAAAGTGTGCCAGTGGGCACAAACTGAAACATGGGTTCCATCTGAACATCAGGAAATACTTTTTTATTCTGAAAATGATTGAGCAAAGGTTGCCCAAATAGGTTCTGGAGTCTCCCTCCTTGGAAATAGTCAAAAGCTATCCGGATGTGGTCCTGGGCCACCTAGAGAAGATGGCCCTGCTTTAGCAGAGTAGCTGGGCTAGGTGACCTTCAGAGCTCCCTTCCAACCTCAACCATTCTGTGAAATTGCTGTAGAGTTGTAAACTGAACCTGCAACCAGACTAGATAAGAAATGCAGACTGTTTTCTTTATATTCAGACTTGAAGTCAGTATTCTGATTGCCTGTATTTTATCCCAGAAATTGGCAAATTCAACTTAACTTTGACTTTTTCCTTTTTTCCCAGTCTTTCTGTTATGGATACAGAAATTATCCATACAGAACAAATTATTCTGAAGAGGTTTTGGGTTTGGTTTTGGTTTGATTTTTTTGTGGTTTTTTGTGTTTTGGTTGTTTTTTTTTTTACAGATCATACTGTGTAACTTATTCTCCTTTCTCCCTGGGCAGCATCTCCTCATTTTATAAAATGTACATGAGCTACAAGCTCAGGTTTCTACAAAACTATTTACTATATGAGCAACCTGGTCCTGGATTACTGGGTAGTTATGGCTCACTCTGTAATGCTATTTTTTGTAATAGATCTCTTATTTTAAAGAGATTCAGATGAACAAATTACTTTGCAATACGGTTGTCAGGGAACGGTTGTCAGTCTCCAAACAGTAGGTAGCATTGTTTGGAGAAATGTTCAACTTCACAAATAATCCTTGAGAATAGTCAATCAGGAATATAATTAAAGAGACACCTACCTTTCATGTTTTTCAAAGGCACTTTGGACTCTAGCCTTAGAAAACAACAGCAAAATGTCATTTGGGGGAAAAAGGGATAAATTACTTGTATCTTTCTGTAGCCTTTGCTTTTATAGAGAAATGCCATTGCTTCAAATGATCTAGATAGTTTAAATAAGGCTGCCTGCTGATTTCAGCAGACAGTAAAGAAATAAAGGGAAAAGAATGGGATCAAAAGTAACTTTATTTTTTAAAATAAGCACAATGTTAATAATGTGTACAAGAAGTCAATACTCTTTGTAACAAGGCAGAGGTAGACAAAGTATATATAAGTTCTTGAATGGCTTTCAGTAGTTAATTCATAATTTTCCACTGTAAATTCAGCCTGGCTGCTGAGTGCTGTGAGGTGATTATTGCAGCAAGTTGAATTTAATAAAAAAAAAATCCTGGGGGATATGTGGAAGAATTTTAAAATCAGAATGGCAACATAAGTAGCAATTAGTTTAAAAGGCTAATGTCTTAGCTAAGTTTAGTCTTACCTAAAACTGAGAAATATTTGTAAATCACAGGCTGAATGAGTATATTAACATGATAATCAATAGCTGTGAGATTTGTTCCTGAATTTTGGAGCTTTTATTTGTGAAATAATAATTGTGCATATAACTAACTTGAAGTATCTGCTTAAAAATTGTAAACGTAGCACTCTAAAAGGCATGGTCATATCTGGTTCCCAGGAATCTGAAGGCTATGAATACTGAAAAAATATACAGTCATTTAGGACTAGGAGATTGATCATTTTATTATTGAATTGAAATATCTGTATGGAATGATGTTAGATTTTAACTTTTGTTTGCATCATTTTAATATTTTGCGAAGGATTTTTCCCATCTTTTAATCAAGAACTTTAGCAATATTTTCACTAGGTCACCCTGAAGTGTTTTCCACTGAGAATAAATGGAACTTTTTTAGCCTTTCTGTATAACAAGTACTCTTGGAATCATCTTGCTTGTCCTATATTATGCTCTCCTGGGACTAATATCCTTTCAGTTTAAAGGTGACCTAAGCAAAATCTACTTTGAGGTTTAACAGATGCTTTTTTTGTAGTATCTTTTCTCTTTCTCTAATTCATAATTCATCCTTTTGATATTTTTCATTATTTTTTAATTACTTCCGTGCTTGTTTAAAACAAAAAAAAAAAAGAGGTAGAATGAAAGACTAGGGCAAAAGTCTATAGTTGTATCTCACCTAGACATTTCTCTAAATGCTTAAATGTTTTAACTTGTGTTTATTTAATGCAGTACAGTAGAGATTCTTGCTTTTGAAGTAAACTGTGCTCTTATTGACAGTACTAGAGTCCTACTCTGTTGCCTTTACAGCCTTTATTTGAATTAGGCAAATTTTATGGATACTTACATTAATTTAAAAACATAATGTGGCAAATTGTGAAAAATTTGAAAAGTATCAATTGCAAAAAAGGATAAATTTTCAATTTTGGATTATGCTCCATAGAAATTAAGGATATTTTTAAAATCAGCTGGACAAAATACATCCATATAAACCATTACCTAGGCTACTTTCTATCTTGCATTTTCTGTAGTGGAAAAAATACTAATGTTAGTGCTTTCTTGTATAATGATCAGAAAATGAGAGCTTTGTGTAGTAGGAAATCAACCAGATTTTTCTTAAATTGCCACTAGAGCAACTTATGGGCTAAAATAAAAAAACTCAGTATTTTTAGTTCTCTGTTCATTTTTCTACTCAGCCCTAACAGGACATTTTTAGGCTTAATATGACAAAATATAGGCTGTTTTGCATAAAGATGAAAATCAGTGTCTGATTCCAAGAAGCAAATCCTCAGTCACAGCTAAATGACTTCAAGTCAATGGAGCATATTATTAAGTCAGTCATACTGTGCCAGCTTACATGGCTACTCAGTTATGTTCAGGCACTGGCTTTTTGTAAATAAATAAATTATCTGAATGGGAAAAAAAAGTGTCCTAACAGATTTCTGTATATATTAGTGGTGAGTAATATTTGCATTAACTCATGTTCTCTTGCTCTCTTCTTTTTAATTTTTTTTTTTTAATTAAAACCCAGTGTTTGAAATATCATGGAGAGCTACAGAGGAGAGGAGGTCAGGAAGGAAACATTTGCAATATTGATACAACCATTCTCAATAGAATGATTAGTTTATGACTTTATGATTTATATAACAGATTGTACTGTCCTCTGATGTCTCCAGAATTTCATGCAAATGTTGCTAATTTTTGCTGCAGAAAACTTTGTTGTTAACTGGAATATCCAGATGCTTTACCCTGGAGGTCTCTGTTGGATCTAGGGTTTCGAATCAAGACATTGCATTTAACAAAGTTTGTAACTTTGTCATGGCCTATGGTTTCTATCTGATTATAGACAAATTCAAAATAGGGAATATATGTTTTGGATGAAGCTACTGCTGCTGCATGCTTTACTTTGAAGAGGAATAAACTTTGATAAAAGTGACATATATTTTAATTTTTGCCAGGTTTCAGAGTACCCTATAAAGTGTTGGAGACAAGAGTGAAGATCTAGACAAATCAAAGACATTACTCTTCTTTAGCACCTTCGAGTCCATGAGCTGTGTTTGGTCTTGTTTAGAAGGCTTGTGCAGGAAAGTAGTCATCTATCTCCCTTTTAGGGAATAAGTACATATAATTACCTGAGTATATGCAAATATTGTTTGTCAAAGTTTACAAATGATAAAACTATTTTTGATGTGTCCAAGGATACTAATGGATCAGTAGTGTAAATTACCTTTATATGCAGGCATCAGTTGAATAAAGGACAACAGAGGAATGAATAGGCTGTAACAACACTTTAAATCTTAATTCCACTGTCTTTCTGCCATTAATATAACAGAGTCAGTAATTACATACCTGTGGAAGGTTATTGGGCACATTTTTAGAGGAGTTAACTAATATTACAACATACTGCTGAAATGCAATTGCTAATGCAGCTAGTTTCTCTATACAATTATTCTTGATCTAACTAAAGAGGACTATTAAAACAAGTTGGAATTTAAGCTACATATATCAGATTGAGAGAATTATGAGCTACTTTAATGCCGTATGAGTGCAACCTTGTCTTTTCACGAGTATTGTCCTGAAATAATTACCTACACAGGTTACATTTCTTGGGGTTTTGATGCCCCTAAAGGAACAAAGCAGAGTCTTTATCAAGGGTGGTCATTCAGTCTAAGTTAGAGGGTTTTTGGTAAGATACACATGAAGAAAATGTGGAAGTCAAGCCACCTTATTTCTTTTTTTGTTTTTTTCCAACATCATAATTGAGGAAATAGTCAACAAAATCTGTAGTTAATTTATCTCCCATAGCAAATATAGTTTAAAATCATTAATTAGACACTCCTTGATGTATTTCTTTCAGTACAGAAACTGTGAAATTTGAGCTATTGGACTGAATTTGAATTTTTCATCAGGAAAGGGGAATGGCTGAAGGCAAAGTAAATAAAAGGAGGTCTAAAGAAGAAACAATTCAGAATGCATTTTCAGTAACGTAAACCCATCAGAAATATGTTTATATGATAGAGACAGTCTGATAAAACCTTTGAGAACCAGCCTCCAGCTATTTTGCTATGGTGTATATTTCCCAGATCAAGAAATTTGAATCAGCAAGTATTTGAATCTTAACTATTTTTTTATTGTTGTTTTAAAATTAAGAGGTTTGTTTTGAAAATGTTAGTGGGATCCATTGGACAGACAGAATAAGCAGTGTTTAGGAAAATCTAGGGTTTTGTTTTGGATTTTTTTTTGTTCTTCTTGTTGTTGTTTGTTTGTTTGTTGTTTTTTTTTTTTCTCCCAGAGAGAGAAGGCTTTATTTGGGCCAAAAGAAATTTAGAAAATCTGGCCAAGGAAGATTAAGAGTCAAGTGAGTCGAAACGTGTGTATACAGGGGGGTTGTTATTTATGCTTTGTCTTGTAGGCACTGTGTCTTGGGAGAGTGAATAAATAAAGCTGTGTTTTGAGTAGCTAATCTGCTAGTCACAGAGTACGAAAGGGAAGGCTTGTAGATGCCAAGCTCTATTGGGTTAAGAAGCAGAGAGGAGATACGGGGGATCACTGGGAAGCAATCCCTGCTGGGGAATTGCTTCAGGTGCAGATGCCAGAAGCCATGCCTGCCAGCATCTTCTCTTTCAGACCTTGTCATACTTTGCCCATGTTTTTGACAGGTGGCATAGTTGTGTCATTACATTGCTGGAAACGGAGATCTATAATAGATGAACTTTAACTTTATTCTTTTGCTTTGTTCTTCAGTAAATGATGTGGACAACTGCAAATGGAAAAATCTTCTGCTAGCTGTAGGGACAAAAGCAGAATTATTTAGAATTGCAGTCCCAAGGTGCTTATTTCAGTGGGGACTGCTCATCTCCCTAACGGCATTGAGGCTGAAATACCAATGACTCTGCCCCTACTCCAGCAACAAGAATATTTTTCATGGGTGATCTCTTTATGGAGAAATAAATGCAGAACTGCTTTCCTTGTTGCATCAGAAAATTCCTGGATTCTGGATTTTCTCAGTTATGTTTTTAAGGATTCTGGATTTTCTCAGTTATGTTTTTAAGGGTTATTTAGTTTTGAAACAATGCTATTGTGCCATTATTTTCACTTGTTACAAAACAGTGTAGGAACAGTATGTAATATTATAGTTCTGCTTGGTTTACATTTTAACATTCATGTTGTTTCCATACATAGATCATAAATGTTCTTTTATTCTACTTGGGGCATCAGTTAATGAAAATAAGTAAATGATACATGGCTGCCTCTTTGCCCGTTTTTATCAGTAGGCTGTTATCTCTTGACACATTTGTAGTTACTTGCACCAAACTGCAATTTTCTTTGTAAAGGAAGAATTTTCCTTCCCAGATTTATCCTTGTGGGTTTTGTGTTGTCTTTTATTGTTATTTCAACTAAAGCAGTCCCCTTGAGTTGCCAGTGTAAATGCTTGGAGGAATTCTGTAAATAAATGGGTTTAAACAAATGTAGTCATTACCTGTATAGACGCTGGAAAGGAGCAAAAAAATAGAGGTGTACAGCAAAAAGGAGATCATATCTCTTATTTTCTGCATTTTTCATGTCTCTCAGTCATCACAAGATGTGTTTTGTCTGGTGAGTCTGATTTAGCCATCCTCTCCTATTTCCAGATTTTCTCTGGCAGAAACCTTTCCTCAGGGGGTGGAAACAGGCAAGTTAATAATTTTTTTCATAAATGTCCCCTAATGGGGATTCACATTGGTGACAATTTTATGTATGGTTTGCGTAGCTGGATGGTAAATGATAAAACAAAAATACTGGAGGACATGTTCAGTTTTAGTACCTTAATGGACAGAACACTTTGGGGCAGATCATTGTCTTTTGTAACAATGCTTTCCTGGGTATTAATAGATTATTATTTTATTATTGTTCCATTAAGGTGATAGGGAACATTCTGCCTTTTGTTTCTAAATGTTTTCTGACAGTTTTTCCTCATTTTACAACACCCTCCTTTTACACAGGAGAAAATTTTTGGCTGGAGACAGAGCTCATACTCACACCTTTATTCAATGATCTGTTTTTCTTTTTTATACGCTTTGGTCTTACAAAATTTTAATTTTCTTATAAAAATATTGAAGTGGCATTCTGCATTATGAACTCTGTAAGACCAGTCTGCAAGCCTGAACATTTGTTTAAAACATACAATTTTTTCCTCCTTTTAACAAACTGGTCAGGTTTTTGAGTGTGGTGTCTGAAGAGTGGGTGCCTTTTTAATCCAAAGCTGAAATAGACAGTTGAAATGTTGAAATATGCCATATTTCCTGAACACAGGAAACTCAACTTGAAAGCACAGCTAAAATGAAACTCACTTAACACTAGATTTATTTCTTGGATTTCATTAAATGAGATGAGGAAAAGGTTGGTAACTTACTCAGCAGCATATATGGTATAAATGTTTTATATATGAAAAAAACAATATCAGACCTTCATCTATCTGCTAAGTGTTACAAATCAGAAAGCCACAAAATCTAGGTGATTCCACAGACTTCATTGTGAATTCTAGACCTGTCGCTCACAAGTTCTCTTCTATCAATTACTCTGCAAAAAGAGGCTTTCTGGAATAAAGTGGACTAAAAAGTGGTGGGACATCCAAGTCCAGTCAGTTACCTAAGAGAAATCTGCCTTTTAGCAGAGTGTTTCATGAGTTAGACTATTATCTGCAATCTATTCAGTGATAACTTCGTTTGAAAAAAGTAGATTTTGTCAGAATCCAGTGAAGCGAGTAATGAAATTGTAACTGGTGCCTTTACATTCCTGAAGCATTAGCTCAATTACCTGGTGTACCAAATATAGCAGGTTAGTTTAGTTACTAGCTTTTTATTTAAGGAAAACGGAAGATACAAGTGATTGAGAACATTATGGTGAACTTCAGTGTTGCACAAGAACTGTGTGAAGGTGACATTATACATAGCTGAATCTGAAGGAATTGAGGCAAATTTTGCTTTAATATCCTTAGTGATAACTTCATGCATTTCTTTTTTCTTTTCTCTGAATAAGGCCTATTCTGAAAAGTCTTGGTTTTCTGTACCAAGTAGGATATTACGCATCCTTCCTGTCTTATTAGCTCTCTTTGGTTTATTTTTTTGCTTCAGTTATTAAAGCTTTTCAAAGTACGAGTACACATCCTTTTTAGTGCCTTATGTTTTATTGCACATTGCCAATTGGAGTGCCTCATACAAACTTAGGGAAGCTTTTGAAATGAACAAAAATATTTAATCCAGGCACTGCTAATCCAAGGAAATCTTAAAAATTAATAGACTTCGTTTTTATGTGATCTGCTTTATGATTCTTTTTAAAGAGAAGAGCTTACATAATATCTTTTTTAAAGCAAAACTAACAAAACCATAATAGGTCTTTTAGCAGGAGAAAAAAATGTAGTATCAATCGATTCATTGGAGTTCTCATGATAAACAGACTTGTAATCTCTCCTTCACATTTTTGATTAAAAATCTCAGCTGAATTCTTAGAATAGAAATGATAACCCAAAAGATATTTTTTTTTAAAGGCTTAATAGAGTCAAATAAATGTAGCTATCTTGGAACTGTTCATGATTTACACTGATCAAAGCTTCTTTTGGACCCAAAACTTCCAGTGACCAGCTGTGGTTTATAAAGAGGTCCAAGGTGCTAATTTTTAAGATGGAAGATCTGACAGGCAAAATGTAATTTTCCTTTATCCCTTGCAGCTCACTCCTTCCTTTATAGATCTATCTTTACTCTTCTTTATAGCCTTACTGATTTGTCAGAATGTTACTCGATGAGCTAATTTTTCTATTTCAGTCTGTATTTTTAAAAAGTCCTAGAAAAGCCACCTTGTCCCCTTGCTCAGTTGTTCCTGCGCAGTGTTTGTTATCCTTGCCTTCCCTGTCATCGTCTTCTCTTTTCTCAGAGTGTCCCCATTTCAGTGTCTTTTGTTAAGATAGTTTATTCTTCCTTTCCACACCGGACCCTCATGAGTTTGTATACCCTTTAAATACCTCATGCATATTTCATCAGAGGTCTCACACCTTCCAGTTTTCTGAACTTAGTTTCTCTTATTTGGTGAAGAGAAGGCTCTTTATTGCGGCTTTTCATTACTTAAAGGGGACCTACAGGAAAAATGGGGACAAACTTTTTAGCAGAGCTTGTTGTGACAGGACAAGGAGTAATCATTTTGACCTAAAAGAGGGAGGATTCAGACTAGATAGAGGGAAGACATTTTTTACCCTGGAACATCCTGCCCAGAGAGGTGGTAGGTGCCCCATCCCTATACGCTATCAATGTCAGGTTGGATGTGTCTTTGAGCAATCCGATCTAGTTGAAAAATTTCCCTGCTCATTGCAGAGAGGTTGGACTAGAAGATATTTAAAGGTCTATTCCAACCCCAAACTATTCTATGATTGGTGCTGCTTCTGTCTCTGTTGCTACAATCTGTCCCCTTCTCTGTCCTTCCCACCTTCTGTCAGCACTCAGTTCTATGCAAGTCATAGTATTCCAGTTTTCTCCACTCTTTTTTTTAGGTCTAGGTAACTTAGGGGACTAAAAAGTCTCTGCTGAGCATGTGTAGCATTAGGCTTACTTGATTAAAAAAAAAAAAATCTAAACCTAACTATTCATAGGAATAGTTAGATGAATATATTTAACTTGAGGGTTGTCTTCCAATAGGTTTTGTAGCCTGCTTTTAAGTCATTCATGTGGTGGAATGCTTTCATGCAAAAGAAAAGCCCCACACAAGCAGATTTTCTTTTTCTTATACGTTTATAGTTATACCAAAATGTTTTGGGGAATCTCAGTCTTGAAAACAACTAAAAAGATTGATTTCATAAGGGAATGTGCCTTGATGGATATATCTAGGAAGACAATACACTCCTGTCTGTAGCAAAATATAAAGCTTATATTAATTTAAATTCAATATGATACATATTCCTAAGGAAATTCTGAATGTAATAACTATTTCACTCACTTCATAGCTACATTTTTCTTTCATCTTAATATTTGAGTGACTGACAATATCCTGCTGTGATTTTTACTAAATATAATAAATAGAACATCATGCTGTGTTTTCCAAAGCTTCCAATTTTTTAATGAAAGTTAAATGATTGCTGTACTGCTATCTTGTATTTAGACAGCCAGCCATACTCTCCTCCTTTGCCTTCAGTAGCAACCTGTTTGCATTTTATGAATCCTGTCTTTTTAATACCACAACGAGTTATTTTTTTAAAATACTTTAAATCTACTTGTCTAAATAGAAGACTAAATTGTGCTATAAGCTAGAGAGAGGTGCCCTCTGACCTCTTGCTTAAGTCCATGGGAGCTCTGAGGATGCAAAGACAGAATATAGGTATGAAATGCTTGAAGTTTAAGCTTTAAACTTAAGCATTGCTCATCCTTGTCCTCAATTACAGAATCTCTTGGCTGAGAAGGTGGAACAACTGATGGAGTGGAGCTCAAGGCGCTCAGTTATCCGTATGAATGGAGACAAATTCCGAAGATTTGTGAAGGCTCCACCTCGTAACTACTCTGTGATAGTGATGTTCACTGCTCTCCAGCCTCAGCGGCAGTGCTCTGTTTGCAGGTAATTTATAGCTTTGTGATGTGTTTCATCTTCCTTTCCACAGTTTTCAAGTGAACGTTTTAATCAATGTGCAATACACCAAGTAGGATTGGTTTTTGCATGAGATAGATGCTTACTATTTAACAGGCTCAAGTGTTTGTTACAGCATCTTTTCAACTGCCTTTTAATTTAAATGTCAAATACTAGAAATCTTCCTAGTTTGGGGTTTTATTAAATTATAGTTGAATAAAATGTACACAATTGCAGAACACTTTCTCTTTAAGAAATATGCTTTATTTTGTTATCACTCAACCATGATCTTTTCAAAGACACTTTGTGACAGAAGTGATTCATTACCATTTAATAATGTAACACCTCACTGATTTCTTAGTTAAGAGATGTCCAGTGCTCTGATGCAGATGTGAGTTACCCTTTGATTTCACAACTTTGGGTGGTTCTTACATGCAGGCACCTTATTCCACTATGGTGGAATTCTGTTTGGCATCAACTTTGGTATGTTCTGGTGCCTCCTTTTAGAAGACATATTAAAGTGGCATTGATATTCTTCTAAGTTCAAGATCTTTCTCCGCAAGTTCCTGGCTCAGTAAATTAGTCCAAAAAATGACTAATGACAGACATGGAAATAGGGCCAAGGGACTGTAAGGTAGTCATGCACTTAATTACCTTACTAAATCAGAAACTTAGCTAATAAAACCTTCTTCAGCCAAAATATAGATTAGAAATTATTGTGTTTAGTATTAGACAGGATTATTGTGGAGGGAGCTCTAAACAGTTACTAAATAAGCAGCAAAATACTCTGTAGAACTATGAAATATCTAAGTTGTATATGAAGAAATATTTTTTTAAGTAGGTGCACTTTGAACAATATACTAATTGGTAAATGTAGCAGCTTGTTAGATTTCTTAGCTGTTGGAATGCAGAGTTTAACTTATCTGTAGTCATGTACAGCTTTTATTAGATTTTCTTCATAATTTCTAGTCTTTGAAGTCATTTGGTCAATTATGAGGGAGAATATATAAATTGTATTCCCATGAGTTCACCCTCTGTGTCTGAACTGTGAAGGTGAAGGAGTAGGTACAGAAACTTCCCAACATTCTTAAGCTAAATTAATATTTTCTTTAGAACTTCTAGCAATTGGTTGCTGTTATTTCTTCTTTGTGTTGCCAGAGTTCAACTTCAAGAGATGAAATAAGAGTTGAAAGTTTATCATATTGGTTTAAATAATTCTTTATTTTCCTACCCAGTAGATAAAGCTACAAGAGATGCACTAAGTTCAGCTTTATATTTGTCAGTGTATTTGTCATTATAGTGACCATAGCAAATTCTTTCCCTGTGGTATGTACAGCACTCTTGTAGAGCATGCAAAAACAACATAAATATTGCTGTTATTAAGAAAGTTATTTGTACTTAGTTTGTGTAGTTTATTGTATTGGGAAAGAGCTTGTATGTATCATCCTGTAATATGCCAGTCTAGCCATTTATGTACAGAAGCAACTGACAATCTTTAAGCAAAAAATGAAGGGAAAAAACCCAACATACTGCTTTCAGTGGGATTTGTTTAAATAAATGTGAAGTTGTGATCCACTTTTTCATGTGAAATAAAATAAATTTAATGAGGTTGATCATTAAATCAAATCAAAAACCATTATTGGCAAAATCGACATATTCAAATCAATGGCTAAATAATGGACAAGAGCACTGAGAAGATATACAGAACCAAAATGCATGCATTAATTTATTGTTACTATTCACTAGCCACTTTGCCCAAAGGAAAAATAGATTTTAAACTTAATCTGTAATGTTCTGGGAGGATGCTGTTGTCCAAGATCTAAGTTAACTGCTAGTCATGGAAATATTTTCAGAACAATTTTTATTAAAAAAAAAAATAAAATCAATGTCATAGTTCAAAAAAGTACAAAAAAGCAATAGTTGACTTTGAATAACTGTCACAGGAATTAATACTTCCCCCCCTGAAAACTGAGCCTTGTTAGTTTATGCACCATGGTATTATCTAAAAAAAAAAAAAAAAAAGGATTTTGTCTTCCTCTTAGTGGCTAGATTGGACATTTCAGTATTTTATCTATTCCAAGTGTCTGATTTATAAAGAACAGTGGAAGTATTTTCAAAAGTGGAAAAAAAGGTGTTTGTGTGCTGCTGTTGCTTAGAGCTATGTCAAATGCTAAGCCGGAAAAACACAACATTGTAAGAATGTTGTATGAAGCCAGAAGAGATCATGTATGTCCTGTCTTGTAAAATGAACTATATTCTTTGAGTATACCTGATATTGCATGTGGTTATATTTGGAATGTGTGTTGCTAAATTGAGCTTATAATAAAATCAGTATGACTTTTCTGGCATATTTCTGGTGTTTTGAATGGTTGTCCCACCAAAGATAGAGAAGTAGTTTCTTGCATTCAGAAAGTGTCACTTTTTGTCACCCTTCAAAGTGAATGCAAAATCAATGTAGTGATCCAAGTTCTCTACTAGGCTCTAGTAAAGACTATTCTGCCTGTCCATTGCTGAAAACTGGTGTGGCTTGGACATTGTCTAGAAGGTATGAAGCAAGGATTCCATCCACTGCCCCATCCCTTTTTAACACCAGAGAAGTTCCAGATTTTGGATAAAACTTGTCTGAGGTGGTCATAGCCCTGTCTTAAAATGCTTGGAGGCATAATATTTAAATGATTTAAAAAGGTCTTACCTACTGATGTAGCGAGGATTTACATATGGGAACCTGACCAAATTTTCCTCAGGAAAACCAAGGGTTTTCTGTATGCAGCAAGGGGAGTCACATCAATCATGTAAGTCACTTAACAGTTAATGATTTGTGAAAATATATGGAAGTAATACCAACTTACTCTTAAAGCCCTTGGACTCCAGATATTTAGATGAAACTTTTCTATGTATATATTCTTTCAGTCAAAAGAGCTGATCTTTTTTCAGTAAAACCAAATCTTATTGTGTGTTGCTAGGTATTCTCTAGCAAAAGTTACTTACTATAAGATCTTTTTTTCAGTGCAATGAGAAAGGTTTATCATTCCAGGAGATGAATACATATGTATTAAGATGAATATGTATCATCTTAAGAAAGATTAATTAGAAAAAAAATTTGAGTGCTTTTTCAGTATTTCGAAACTTACTTGTTCATTCAGTGCTAGGTTGGTTTGTTCTTGATATGCATCATATTGTATATAATGCTTTCCTTTTATTCAAATTTGCGTGATTTGCTTCTAGTTTTGAATATTAACCCCTTTCAATATATATTTTTAAAAGTTAGAAATCATATATCTGCATTGCTGCTTGAGATTTACTCTGGGCCCAGAACAAATTAGGTTGATTTATAAGTGTTCTTAAAAGACAGCTACCAGTTTATCATCTTTGAGACAGACATTGGTTTTGTATTCATTTTAATGAAATACTTTCACAGACTATGGACTGGAAAATATATCTGTAGATTACCTGAATCAATCCAGTCCTAATACATGAAGGCTTCTATAAACCAAAAGCTTCTGTAAAGCTTTGGGTACATGTTAGTAGTGCCTCTAGTCGTGCCTCTGCAGTGTTTTTCAAGAATTTTCAAGGAAATTCTGTCGTTGTCCTAAAGCAGAATTTGGAGAACAAGAAAGTTTCATTTTTCTGGTCCAAAAAACTATTGAAAGCCATCTGATGCCTTCATAACTGTGTAAGTGGTAGCATAAATATCAGTTTTTCTGTTGACGCAATTGTTTAAGTTCAATATGACATAGTGGGTATTGAGAGATGAATTAACCTTAACAGATTAGATATCCTGTGTGCTCCGAATATGATGTCATTGTTAGGGGTGGGAGGCATTTCTAACGGTGGAAGATGAGAGGTTTTTCCCATATGTATTTGGAAACGTGTTTGATTAAACAGTTTTGATCTCAGGATATTAAGCTTATTTAGTCTTAATTCACTTTACATGTTATTACTGTTCTTGATCTCTATATATCTGCAACAGAACATTGGAAGCAGATACTGAAGGGCCCTTTGCACTGTGATGGTGAATCAGTTTGGATTTTTTTGGTTTGGATGAACAGTCAGAAACTGTCTAACTCTAAACAGTGACTCCTCGGGATATAATACCAGCTTAGGTATTCACTCAACTTAATAGTTTCTCTCTGTTACCCGCAACATTCAGTCACTGAAAAAAAATTATTTATGTATGTAAGAAGGAGAACAAAAGAGCAGTCACTCTGACAACAGCATCTTCACAGAGATGCAGAGACTGTTTCTCAGTCTTTACTTTGTATTGCATCCAGTCAAATGGTAACTACCAGGCTGAATCGAATGCATTTTTGGGTGAGAGTTATCTTCCAGCTTCTCTGCTCTTCATTGTCTTCCCTTTTGCAATCTGTTCCCTCATTTTATTATCACTACATTTTCCCAAAGGGATCAGCACCATTTTACCAACCAGACTTCAATGACCCCCCTGCTTCACTTGATTGAGTACTAGTGCTTTGATTTTCTGCTGCATGTGGGCTTTTGCTCCAGCCTGCTGAAACCATCGCTGTGCTGACTGTTCCTCTGCATCTTTCATTCTTATAATTAATTTGTTCTTTTTTGTTTGCTGCTGTACCATCTAATCACTCTATAAGCAAATTATATGAGGTCTTTTGTTTTACTTTCTAAGCTCTGCTTCTCCATCTCACTGGCAGAAGCAACAATCTCTGCTTTGCATACAGGTGCATATCAGAGATGTCTTGGTTTTTGCCAAACAGTTCACATTTTTGTCTGGATCATTTTTCAAATTCATTGTTCAGATATTTTCATATAGAAAGGGAAATCTGGGTCAGAGAATCACTTGAGTTTTTTTTCCCCTACAGCTGAAGCCCATCAACAAAAAGATACATATTTTGTTTTGTTGGTTTTTTTCCTTGATGTACCTTGAAAAAAATAGAGTAGTGTCGGGAGCTAAAGATAATGAGTTTCATGGTTAGGATCTATACCTTGACCTGTATGTACCACTAGATTATGTGATAATGTTTTAAACACATAAATAAGACACGTACGTCTCTGTGAATTTCAAATTAATTTTCTCTTGCATACTTTCTACTGTGCTTGTTTATATCTATGAATTCCAAAATGTTTCTTTTGAAGATGTTATTGAGCCTGTTTGAACTATTGCAAACCAAGATTAAAGCCTAGAATTAGCATCATAAATGATTGGGAGCAAAATGGGGAACTACAAGCAAAGATGACTATAGTAATCGCAGGTGACCACTTGTGGAGACAAACTTGTACACTGCATAAACTGAACAGTGTGGCGTTTCAGTCCTGGATGAAGTAACAAACCTGCTTCCAGATTCTTGGAAAACACAGTTTTGCAAAGACAATGCTTATGAAGAAGCAGCTAGAAATGGCTGGTAATGGAGAGGAGTTTGTGTAGCCATTAATTTCCTTCACCCCCATGTTGTCTAGACTGTTGTATTTTTCAAAGCATCAGAAGTTTCATTATATTGAGAGGAGCACTGATTAATCCCATTAGCTGAAGTTGTGTATCTATAAATAGATACGTGTGTGCGTAAATATACATACAAAGTATATACATAAAATTTATATATAGGATGTGAGGGAGATGGGTAAATTTTGCAGGGATGGCAAAAAGTTTTCTAAAGGCTTGCTTTGTTTCATTTGAGTGACAAGGCTGAATTCTGTCAGAAATTATTAATGGAATCTATTGGAACAACCTTGTAGCTGCTGCAGAAAGCCTCCTGCAGAATGAGCTCAGTCAACTGCTTGAGCTATTCCTACTGTATTTCTTACAGGACTATATAAAAAATAAAATATAATTCAACATATAGTGTGCACATTTTTAAGTTTTGAGCTTAATGTAGTACATGTTTCATAAAGAGGTCTGAATGTAGCTGCCTTCTGCTGTTGACTCACAATATGCAGAAGGAAATGACAAAATATATGAGAGAAGTGATTCCACGTGATTTTTAACATCTACCCTATCAATGAGATCTCTGAGAGGAGGTTTTTAATCTAGAAAAGAGAGGAATTCTGTTGGTTTCCCTGTTCAAGAAGATATCTCAGAAAACTGTTTTCAAGTAGCCGATCAAAGAATAGGTCAACAGCAAAAAGAATTCTGACAGTCAAGGAGGTGTCACCAGAAAGAAGAAACAGGATCCTCTGCCTCTCAGTTCTTTGCTGGTGATCAAGAGCAAGTAGTGAGAAAATCATTGACAGGTCTCTTAACTGTACCGAGAGTGAATTATCTTTTGAACTTGGAAACGTGGAAGGAGCTGTTGAAAGTTCTGCAATTGCTTTTCCAGTGCACTTCAGGATCCTGATAGAAGTATTGATGAGTCCTGTTTAACAGGGTGGTAATTTTATACCTGGATCTTAAGAGACTCCTTATTCTTCCTGCGGTCACAATTTTAGTTTTTTTTTTTTTATTTGCAACTTCTACAAAATATGATTTCGTAGTTGCTTTTTATCTGCAGAATATTGGAAATTTCATGGGATGCTGTAAATAGACTAGCATGGATTTTAGTTTGCTCTCTTCTATTACAGATATCCAGATTGCATAAACAACGTAGCTTTCAACTAGTGTCTATGCTCTTTTCGTTTTGTTGTGTGTGGTGAACTTTCTGGGCACATTTGTAGATTCTTCAGTGCTTTTCACCATGATGTTATGAGTCAGCCTAAACAAAAATAAAAGCAAATAAGCATTCTGAATCTGTTATCTTCTTGATGCTGAAAAGAAGTTCAAATATGCACTTAACCCCTTCTTCTCTTCATTTTTGGAAAACGATTCCAAATGAAAGCCAGAAGTTTATATTGGAGGTAAATTGCAGCACTGATCACAGTTTAAACAGAAAAGTCAAGTAGGTGACCTGGTAGTCACCTTTGCCAAAGGTAGACCTTTGCCAATTGTACACTTATACATGTTTTGTACAGTCCATAGTATGCAAAAAAAAAAAAAAGTTTTAATGCTTTCTTTGGCAAATGATTACACAATCTCTTTTATTCTTTTCCTAATATTCAGTTTGTGTTTTCCTTACTATAAAGTTGGACTAATAGAATAAAATTAATCTAATATAGTTCAAGCTGTATAAATCTGATTATCTGCCATAGACACCCACATAATTAATGCTTTTAAATAAAAGCTTTAATATTTAACGAGCACCTCTTGTGTAATGGAAGAAATTTTTGTAGAGCATTTCCTTAGCAGCTTACTTTTCAGTATATTGAATTTTCTAGGCAAATCTAAGAGCAGCATTCCCTTTTGATCTGGCCACTGTTTTCTAGTAGCTGTTTAATGTTACAGTTGTTGCTAGTTCCTGTGTTGCTGTTATGATGAAATTCTTAAGAGGTGACTGTAGCAGCAATAATATTTAAATCTTCTCTGTCTATCAAATAATCCTGTCAAGCTAACAAGATCAGTGCTAACATGTTATTATTCTGATGACTTCATACCAAGTGTAGTTCTGCCCTATGCCTTTATATAGCATTTAATATAATTATTACAGTAATTTCATATTACTTCGTAGAAACTGATAGAATTGATATTAACTGATGCTAGAGATGGGTAGCTAAGAAGTGTCAGAGTTGATGCTGCCTAATATTAATTTAAGGTTCAATTTTTTTTTCAGCCAAGTGCTTATTCTTTTTACTGTTATGCTACAAAAAGTTATTAATTTGATTGCATCAGCATTGTGTCCATTGGGAATTATATGGACTCTGGGATGTTCTTCAGTTCTCTTTGTAGTAATCCTGTAACTTTGTGTTCCTGCCCCTCCTTGTTTCCCTCTCCTTTCGCCAAACCCCTCGAGCTGCTGTGAGGATGTATCAGAGAATGCTTTCCTATCTTCATTGTGAGAATGAAACTGTGCTTTGACTCTCTTATAGAAAATCTAAGAAAACTTTTTGCAAAATGATACTTTTGAACTATCATATTAATCCAAAATAGTTCAAAGATGCAAAATACATGGAGATCAACAGGAACAAGAGTTTTCTTTCAAATAGCAGGGGCATAACTGGAGTAACTGAATTTCCCAGAAATACTGTTTCATCACAAGTGAAACGTAGACCAAGAAGAACGATGGCACCAAGAAATGATTTTTATCTTGTTCTTATAATAAAAGTGGTCCAGCTTTAATATAGAAGATTTAACAGATCAGTGCCCTACAGATATTAGTTAAGATTTTGCAACATCCCTTTGATGTTGTTTGACTGCCCTCTTCAGGAGGACAGTGAATATGTTCGTCTGCTTAATGTTAATATCTATTTCATGAAATAACCAATCTAATGCCCAAATCTCATTTTTTATAATTGTGGACTTTGCCCATTGAATTAGTCTATTAAGTAGCAAATTTTATTCAAATGGATAATAAGGGAGAAAGTTGAGTGCTTCATAAAATATTTGGGGGGTGGGGGTCAGGGAGGGGTAAGAATTAGTAAAATTTCATTTTAACATCTTTTATATAGAGATTTTTTTTGTGTGCAATATATTTCTTGATATAACGCAACTCTGCTGGAGTTGCATGTCATATATTTCATGCCTAAGGCTGATGGAGGAAAACTTTTTTGAGAAAAGTTGCAGAATACATTCATTTATACTACTTCTGCATCTACCACTTGCAAAGATAAGTTGTCAAATGGTAGAACCTTGGTTTAGACTCTAGCACAGATATGATTAATTAGTAATATGGAAATAATTAGCAAAGGAGCCTATGTAAAGGCAAAAGGATTGCAAAGATCCTTTTATTTTTTTTATGAATTATTCATTGATATGGATTTGTCCTGTGGAAGAATCTGTGGGTTTTATGGTTCTGTGATTGTATCTTTAGAGAACATCTCTGCTTGTAAGGATCCCAGAATTCTTCTCCTGAAATTAAGATTTCTGTTCCTTTCCTCTCAGTGCAGACAGGGCAAAATTGTTTGTTTTCCTGTTAAAATGAATGAATGAACAAACAAAACCCATCCAAACAAAAAAACCCTCACCTGAATATAGAACCATGAGTAAAGCCAGGAGACGACTTTCTCCCAAGTTTTAGTAGTGGCAACATGACTTTCTAGTGGTGATAGAAAAGATTATTTTCTTCTATACTTTTGTGAAATTATCCTTTATCTATTTTAAAACAAATTTTATAGAAATAATCTTGAATGTATTATGCTAATAACAAGCCTACTGTTCATTTAGTTAGTATCATTTCCCAAGGGCTTAGCAGTTTCTATGGCTTGTTCCATGGCTCTGCTCTTTTAAGAAGATTGCTACTGTCACGTTTCTGTGTTATTTTCCCCCTAGCTACAGAATTCCTTATGTGCAGCTACAGAATTCCTTATGTGCAGCTGTCTTCCGCAAATAAATCCTGATACCATATTCCAGGACCATCTAAGCATCTCCTTGCAGGGATCTGTTAGCAGATCTCGTGACACTGGCCACTCCTGTTTTCTGAGAATTTTAAATATGGAAAACAGTACTTTTTGTTAACATCATCTTGGGACATTTCTGGTATAGTTTGACTTAACACATTTCTAATTTTGTAGAAGGCACGTTTGAAGCAGAGTTGCAAAACTACCCAAGACTTTTTTTTAATTGATATTGTGGATGTTGAGAATCATACTGCAAGTGTAATTCATCTAACTGCTACAACTGGTTATAGAATCTTTTTTGCCAGCAAATTCCACACGGATGTATGTTTGTTTCTTTTCCTTAACAGGCAAGCTAACGAAGAATATCAAGTGCTGGCTAATTCATGGCGCTATTCATCAGCTTTTTCAAACAAACTGTTTTTCACAATAGTGGATTATGATGAAGGGGCAGATGTTTTTCAACAGGTAAATGTTGGATACTGTAAAGCTTTTTTACTTTTTATAACTAAATGTTGATTTGCAAAATGATAAGAGACAAATTATTTTTGGTGTGCAGATGTGTACCTCTGTGATGTGTATACAGATTTTTCCTGGTTAAAAACACCAGGCACTGCAGTTTCTATGACATTAGTGAAGATAGATTGTACAGGTAGCAACTTCTAGTATTTTCCAAGTTTCTAATGTTTTTGTTTATAACTTACATTATATGTATGCAATTTTTTCATCCCACTGTTAATGTAATTTTTTTGAAATAAACACAATGCAACTAACATTTACATTTAAAGATTTCCGTTATTTTATTTTTAAGGGAACAAAGCTCTTGACTAAAAGAGCCTTTTAATTGCTTTTATGTAATACAATATTCTTCAACTCAAATAATATTTGTATTAGTCTGGAAGTTCTTTAGGGAAAAGAGAAGAGACTGATTTAGATTTTATATATTTGCTATGAAGAGCTAAAATCAATTGGTGGAGAATAGTCAAAGGACATGTCTTAAATTGAGTAGTCAGGGCAAAAAAACATCCCTTGAAAATGAACACTGAATACTGACATGCTTTTCTCTAATATTTCTCTGTTGGTTGAAGCTAAAAATGCAGATTAAGACCCTTGCCAAGTTTTGCGGTTCTGTGTTTTTAACCACCTTTTAGTGAAGTGTGATTTAAAATTTTCTGGAGAAAAATTCAATATTTATTTTAAAAATACTTATAATTTTAAAAGCTTAATTACTGTGTTTAGTAAATATAATTTTGCTTCCAACTGACATCTTAGAATGTATCGTGTAAAGAATAGTTTTTAATGGCTTAAGGGGGTGCTTTAAAAATTTTAGTTCAAATATTTTTTTAGTTCAAATAGTTCTTATGTTGTCCTACATGGCTATAATAATACAAAATAGGTTGTTTGATCTTTCCTTAGGCCAATCGATACCTATTAAAATAGTCCAGTCCAACTTTTTCCTTGTGTAAAAGTTTATTTCAGGTGGTATGCTTTTAGTCATATAAAATAAGACCAAATTAGAATCAAATACATAACTTTTTGACTGTCTTTAAGAAATGGTGTTAAGAGTAAGCAATTCTAATGGATATTTTAAGGTGGATTTGGGGGAAATGTAGTTTTGACTTCATGTTTATGTGTGCAAAAGAGTTATGTAATACCCATGCCATAGTGCAAAAAAAAAAGTTTGATTTTTCAACTTTTATTCTGTTTATAGAGAAATGACAAAAGAGTTGCAGACCAACTGCCCCAAAAACTATACAATGGCAGAAGGTTTCTGTATCTCAAAAGGTTTCTGTATCTTATAAAACATTTTATTAAACTATTTCACAATATTTGCCTTTGCTGTTCTCAGACTATTTTTAATTTCCAAATCAATTCACTCAAGAAGAGGAATTTTTTTACTTAGATGGAAAATATTTCCATAAGTGGTAATTTCTGTTGATGAAGTAATTTCTGTAATAGATTAAATGTTATGTTTTGGCAATGTAATAAAGATAATTTTGCAGTTATAAAGCAAGTTTACTCTACATTTGTTATTTAAAAATCTCTATGTTACATAATCTTTAAGTATGTCCCCTGATTTTGTTTATGTTAATTTCCATTTCTTCCATTTCTTTCCATTTCTTATGTTAATTTCAGTGTTTTATTGCACTTTTTCTGGTAGACTGACTGTGAAGGAGTTTTATATAGCAAAATTCTATTCTCCCATATCACCTTGCAAAGTTGAAGTAAAAATTTAAAGTGGCAAATTTAAATCTATTTTTTCATCACCTTTGACTTTTTTGATATACTCTGACTAGTTTCAGTGGTATCAAAAGATGGATTAACAGACATGTAATTTCCAGGGCAAGTTATGCCTGCAAAGTCTAAGGTACTTATTTAGGCCTTTCTGGGTCCAAGAAAAGACTGGTCACTAGTGGATCATCTGTCTTGAAGCCCATGGAAGGCTCAATGAACAGTATAGTCAAGTTGACTTTGCTCTGGTGAGATCTAGGCAAGAGAAACAATGTCAAGCTATTTGAACTCTTTCTTTTTTCCTCTGGAATTATAATCTAATATACTTCAATAGAGTGGATGAGTGAGAGGGCCTTTATTTTACTAATTAAAGGAAAGTTCTTAGAGAGTATGAGAGCTTTAAAGCATAAAATACTCGTACTTAGAAAAGCTTGCGGGTGAAATACTCTGAGTAAACATCCCAAAGAATCTACAGGAAAGAATATTCTGAGCACTCTTTTTGCAGGAATGTACATGAAGATGTATAAAAAAGAATAACGTATGAAAGCAAATAATATTTTTCTTGCTAATTAGACTTGTGTTGTCTTACATGTAACAGGTAAACATTTTCGAGGATACAGTTGCTAATTTTTTCTTCTCTTTTTCCTGGTTTTATAGCTGAATATGAACTCTGCCCCGACTTTCATGCATTTTCCTCCAAAAGGTAAACCCAAGAGAGCAGATACATTTGACCTGCAGAGAATCGGATTTGCAGCTGAGCAGTTAGCTAAATGGATAGCTGACAGAACAGATGTTCATGTAAGTCAATTTTAAAAGCTGAAGCCAAATGTATCTTTGTAGCCTGAGAGAGGCTGATGACAAATTCTGACTTTCCTTAATACTTTGTTTTCCTCAAATGTAGATTCTAGAACAAGTTAAAAAAAAAAAAAAAAGAATTACAGACCTAGTACTTGTGGTAACTCTGCAATTTGCAGGTTATATTCCATTCTTGTGGTGTTAAATTTTATGTAGTTTTATTCTGGATGAAAACAAGAAGTGACACTGTGATAATTACTTGTTAGTGAGTGAAACGCTCTTTGCATCTCTCTGTTCTGTATATAGTTTTGCAAAGTTGCTGCTCCTAAATCAGACATAATCTGCAAATCTGTTAAAGAAATAATATTTTGAAGTTGAATGCTTAAAAATTATGCTTAAACCTTTTTTTATATTATGTGCTTATTAAGGGAAGTGCAATCTTTTTTCTTATTTAAGTATACCTTTAGGATTAGTCTTTCTCACTCTGAAATCACACTTTGGATGCTCCCTGTTTATGTATATAGAAGGTGGTCTGTATGTATGCATGCATTTCCGATCTGTATTTGCATTTGTCTTTTCCAGATTAGAGTGTTCCGGCCCCCTAACTATTCTGGTACGATTGCACTGGCTCTTCTGGTGTCTCTCGTTGGTGGCTTGTTATACCTGCGAAGAAATAACTTGGAGTTCATCTACAACAAAACTGGCTGGGCCATGGCAGCACTGGTATGCAGATTTTCATTACTAATATGCTTTTTATTTCTTACCTTAGCACAAGATGGTTCCTTTTGATCTAGAGAGCCAGGGACAGAATATCTTTGTTTCAGGATGTCATTTGGAGTAGCCTGAGGTCTAGCAGAGAGTTTTGCAGTTGTCTTCCAAAGTAAGACTGTTGTATTTAGTTCCATATCTTGTTCTAGATTAACGGTATTTTTCAATGATAATACTTTTTAAAGATGCACTACCACCAGAAATCAGTCTAACTGGTTTTTTGGACAAGTAATCTCTGGAGATTAAACCATAATTAGCATACCAAAATAGATGTTTGTGTCAAAAGTCTAATAGAGATAATTAATCTGATAGAGATAATTAATCAAATAAAGACATGTAGTAAACCACGCACTATATCTCTTGAGATGGCTATTTTTTTCCCAATTTCATACCTCAGGGTCCTTCAGATCAGAAGTTCAATGTTTGAATGTTTTTGGCAATTGTATTTTTTGTCTTGAGGTTAAAAATCAGTTCTTCAAATCAGGAATCATTTTATTACAATCTGCATTCCATAAACAGATGAAGACATAATTCACTCCCTGATTAAATTAAGAAAACTAACTTTATTTAACTTTAATTTTCTTAAAATATTTTATATTCACTTTAGTAGGAGCTGGATATTTTATATCTGAACATAAGTGTATATTGCAATGTAGAAAACTTATAATCACATTCAAATGAATCCCTGTGGACAAGGTCAATGCCCAATTGTGATCAAACATTTAAAGAAATTGTATTGATGCCATTCAGTAATTGTCATCCTGCTGATTGTATTGACAAGGAATTATAGAGTTAAAAGGCATTAAAATGTCATTAATGCCACTTAATGTTGTTGCTAACACTATTTCTTGTAAAATTCTGTTTACTTTAAAAATGAGTAGCACTTAGAGGGTGTTTTAGAAAAAGGTCTTATATCTGAAAGCATATAGCAGTTAATCATGGTGTTGAGCCGATGCTACCTGTTTGACAACATTATGAAGGCAAAAGAACAGTAATGATTAAAAGTCCCATACAGCAAAATGATCTTTTGGCAAAGATCCTGCAGTTACAAGTCCTTTTGGTTTTATTCAGACCTATGTGAACATAAAAGCTAATGTTACAAGTTTATTTGTTGGAATCAGTAGGGACTCCAGATCGCAGGCTTTTGCACTCCTGACCTCTGTTCTGTAAAAAGACCAGAATGTGTCAAGATCCATAGAAGAAAGGAACAGTCATTAATATATTCATTCTAAGGTATTGTGTAGTTAGCATTCTATTACATGGTGCTTTAAAATTTAAAGCTTGATTTTTTGTAAAATCTCATTAAATTGAGAAGATGGTGTCTAGTTAAAGGAAGCAAGTCATGCCTAATGAAATGTTTTTCTGAAGGATATAACTAATAAATACTTAATTTTAAAGAATTCTATTCTTCATGAATGTTTTTTCCTTTTTTGAACTTCAAAAAACAAATTGAACAGGGAAAACCTGTAAAGGTGCATAAAATCTACTGGAAGCCCATGTTTTTGACAGGAGTATTGGCAGTTACTTTGTTCTTTATTGACATTTTTACAGATGTTGCAGTACTGAGAAAGCCCAGGAACTTTTCTCTGAAACCTTTAGGTTTGGGTTTTAATTGGTTTTAGGGAGGTGTTGCACTGCTAGTTAGCCAGCATTCATTAACCATTCGGAAAATAAAGTTTTTAATTTAAACTGAAACTCTTTCATAGGTATCCTGGAATTCAGTAGCTGAAAACTGTTTCATTGCAAATAGATACCCTTCTGGTTTTCTTTTCCTTGTTTTTCAAAGCTTCTTTGTTCTGAAGAGCTTTTATGTTCCCAAATGCTGTATAGTTTTTATTTAAAGGAAAAATGGACAGTACCTATTTGCCTGATTGAATGATCTATTCCTAAACATCAGAAAAAATCGCAGCATGAAGTTCTCTGCTGGTTTTACTAGCAGGAGAACAGAAGATCCCAGAAATATTGGCTGAATTTTTATTTGATATCTCCATCGATACCAGAAAGTTGCTTAATAGGTAATATTTCCAGCAATATTTTAGGAAAATAAGTAGGAATATGATTTTCAGTGATCCATCTAATGGTTTTGATACATCCAAAGCAAACCCAAAGCTTTCATCTTACACATAGATTCCAATGCCAGTTCACACAAGACTTGTTGAATTGGTTTTATCCTCAACATTAGATGACACAACTGCTATTAGCAGTTTCATCCCCTCCTTGAAGCACTGCAGAGATTGGTAGCATCTTGTAGGCCTTTGGCATTTTTATTTGCAACATTATTCAGCAGAGTTTTAGAATGGCAAACTAGGGTGACTGAGTCACTCACAGTACATGATATCCCAAAAAATGTCTTTTGTCATTACATCTAAAATGTATCTCCTAGATTATTTTGGACTTTAATTCATATCCTGCTATTCATCTATGGATATTTTTTTATCTGACACACTAGCACAAAGATAAGGAAGGACTTCAGTCCTTGGATATTTGCAGAGTCCTGTCCTTTTATACTGATAAGAAGCAATTCACATTCTTGTCAAGACTATTCTTTTCTTAAGCAGAGAGGAAAAAAAAGGTCAGGTGGTATAAACTGGACAAATTTATAACATTTTAGATAAGGAATTGCTACATTTTAGACAGCAGTACTTGTTCTGAGAGTTTATTTGTTCAGTTGGCTTGAATGTGAGCTACTAGAGAGTTTTTTAAAGCATTTTCTTTAGCAAGCTGCCACTGTGGGTTTCTGCACAGTTTTTTCAGTTTTGTTTTAGGTGTATGTTTCAGATTTACATTTATACCTGTGGAATCTGTGAAGGCAAAGTCTATACTCAGATTTGAAGGCAGCTGCCTAGGAGTTGACTCTTTTGGGCAAAATATGTCAAGTCCCTTGAATGAGGAGACAAAGCATGTGTTTACTCTTGCTGTAACAGTTAATGGTTAAGAGAAATGTGTTCTGTGCTGATACACTCCACAGTACCTAGACTGTACAGTACATTCATCATCAGCTATTGCTCCAAAGGGCTTGAAGGGTATCATGGCTACCAGTGGCTTCTTTACCCCCTTCTGGGAATGAGGATAAAAAAGTAATGTGTTTTTTTTCACAGATATAACTGGGAAAAATCATGCTTCTCTATGTGAGTAAGTAGTCATCTCGAAAGAACAGTAACAAATGCAGGTTATTAGTTTCCTTTTCTTCCCAGAGTTCGAGGTTTTAGAGGTGCACAGTACCTTTTAAAACACTTTCCGTTTGCTTCTGTATTGTCCTTGAATTGTTTATCTCTTATGGAGATTCTAGTAAGTGATGGATTGTTATTTAGAAATTGAGTACAGATCTTGCAGCTCTGTAGCCTTCATTGAGTACAAAAGCAGAGTTAAACCAGATAGAATGTATTACATTTCTTTAAAATTATTGTGTAACGGAAAAAACTTTTATGTGCAGAACAGTATAGAAATTAAGTACATAACTGCCTGCATGTGTCTCCCTTTTTTTTTGAAACCGTGTTTGGATTTAACTATATTCATAAATGAATCTAGAATTTTATTATTTTTTTCTTGCAATGTATTTGCTCTGTTCTGGGGTCTAAACTTGCAGAGAGAAATCTGATGACCTGTTTTGTATAGTATCTGCTGGCAGGAAGTTTCACTTCAAAATGCATACCAAATGGCTTTTTAAGTCTCTAGTAACTTTAATGAACTGGAAGATACTGTTAACCAAAATTTATGCCTTTAAGAAAGGAATGCATTAAACTCAAATAATTTGAGAAAGCTTGCAAGACCAAGAACAGTGAAGTAGTTCTGCCCACGTACCTGTAAAGTTTTGTCGTTTTAGCAATTCAGTGTTCTGGAGGGACTCTTGGGGCTTATTTGCCTTGCATCTGTTCTCAGGAGTCTGGTGGTACCACCCACAAATGTACAACAGGGGAACTCGAAGCAGCTTCCCTCTTGACAAAACTGAGGCTGAAGTCATGCACTGTGAAGCCATCAAGAAAACACCACTTGCAATTTTTTAGTAAGATCCTTGAGCAGTCCTGTCTACACATACCATGTACTCATCTAGGACTGGTCCAAGAGGTGAACTTCATTGCCACTGAAGACTTCCTATGGATGTTTGGTCCTGGAACCATAATGTGTTGTAGCAAATCATAGTTCCTTCCCTCCCTGTACCACACCAGCCAATAATATTTAGATCTACTCTGTTTGCTTTTATCATTTGGATGCAAAATAAGCTACCTAAATCTGGAAGCTCTTAAACCTTGAACTCCCCTGGTAATTCAAGCAGCGTGCAGTCTTGTTCTTGGAGGCTGGCAAAGAGAAAGAAGGGAGCAAGTGGTTAAAAGGGGTGTCCATGGTGCTCTTCTCTCTAGAACTGCTGAAGTACAGACTCCACACTGACAGTCTAAACTGGAAGAATATGAAAGATACCTTCAGGATAAACAACCCTATTGATAACTCTTTCCTTTTCGATATCATCAATACTTGGAATATATTTCTCCTCACTATTATGTCTCCTAGATAATTTTTGTTAGACATTACCACACTGTGAGACAGTGTATTTGTATTGGCAAGCATTAAAGATCTTCAGGTATTCAAGAGGTTTATCCATTATAAAGTATATGACTGTATAGAAACTGAAGTGGGTTTTTTTCAATCGTTCCTTTTGGAAGCATATTTGGCCCTAGAGAATGTAAATTAAATACAGTAATTTAAGGATGAGTTAAATGACTTTTTATAGCAAACTCACTTTGAGAGCCACAGTTTGTGCACTCTATGCTTCTGTTCCTTTTCAATGTTATAGTTTTCAGCTAACTTTTGACCTTTCAAAACACCTCTTTCACGTCACTTTTGTTACCCACATCTTAATTTTCTACACTTTTGTACACTCACATGATACTTCCTGTCTGACTCATCACCAAAATTGCAGTATAAATTTCTCCGCTAAAGCAATCTGCAAGGGGTGGAAATAACTACCTGTTTCCCTTTCCCAGTAATGGAAGCATAGTCTCTTCTCTTCCTTCCATATTGTTAATTAAACCATAATCTATTTGCTAATAGTCACTAACAGTATTCTTTCATCATATTCTTTCATATTAATTACTATACTGTTACACTCCAAATCCTGTTAAGCACAAAATGAAATACACCTTATATTTAAAGCCAAGAATCTGTTCTTAGTGTAATTGAAATCTTAACACTACAATAAAGAGTTATTATTAAACTGGATATGAAAGTGTATTTTTTTCATTATTTTCTTTTTTTTTCTATTACAAGCCCAAAAAGTCTCAATAATACCAGCACAATTAAAACTATTATGTACATGCTTCCTAGTAACTTTCCCTTTCTCTGATGTCATGGTTACTCTCCACCATGTCTCTCTAGATGTTGAGACTATTCACTGGCTTTGGTTTGGCATGAGGGGGTTCTATGACAGTGAGTTGTCAGCATTCCAAGTTCTTTGCTGGGAGGAGTATGATGCTGCTGCTTTCTACCATCTTGCTCTAGGGTCCACCTGGGGGGATACTTTTACACTTTGTCCATTTTTCGCTGATCTGCCACTACACTTTATGTGAAGGTTTACTGGGCAAATGGGATTTTCTTACATATGTTAGATGCTTATCATTTATTCTCTTTGTTATCACTAAAGCTGATTTTGATCAGATCCCATTTCTCTGTGTCTTTAATTCACCGTTGGTGTAATATTTATAAGCTTGGGGTCTCTACGGTAATCCTTCTTTATCATTCTACACTGATACAACCTGTATTTCCATTTTTGCTGTCTCTGCTGTCATCCCATGCCTACACAACATCATTATGTTGGCCATAATTATTTTACCATAAATAGAATAGGAAAAAAAAAATATTAGGCTGTACAAAGATAAGCAAAAGTAATGTAAACTAGGCATAGCTACCTCATCTTTGGAAAAAATTGCTGTTCAACCAAACAAGTTTAAAAAAGAATCCAGGAAAGCCATGACAGATTTGGATTAAAGTCTGACAAGATTCAATCCTAGGGCCTTGCAAAGGTTGCTAGCAGTGTCAGTGCTGCATTTATGGGGATATAGAGCTACACTACCTTACATTTATTTCACAAATGTGTTACTAAACACATTCTCTGAAAAAAGCTCTTTAAAGGGTTTTAGTAAACCCCGGCTTAGTTAACCATTATGCTATGAATTTTTAAATTTGTGATCCATCTCCTTAAGTCACCATTGTTTAATTGATCATTCTATGATTCTGTGATCATGATAAAATCATCATAGAGTGGTTAGAGTTGGAACCTTAAAGTTCATTTGGTTCCAACCCTCTCCCTGGGCAGGGACACCTCCCACTAGACCAGGTTGCTCAAAGCCCCATCCAGCCTGTCCTTGAACACCTCCAGGGATGGGGGGCATCCACAGTTTTTCTAGGCAACCTGTTCCAGTGCCTCGCCACCCTCACAGGCAAGAATTTCTTCCTGATGTCTACTTGAAGTCTCCTCTCTTTCAATTTAAAACCATTACCCCTCATCCTATCGTTACTCTCCCTGATCAAGAATCCCTCGCCATCTTTCCTGTAGGCCCATTACTATGACTATTCTGTGCTGGTGGGAATACTGGTGTACAGTAAAAATTAACATGCATATAAAAACTATGCTTAAATTATATTGGAGTTTTTCCAAGGGTTATCTATACTGGTAAATCAGAAGACATAGTTAGATGATCCAAGTTTCCCATTTCAGTTTGTCTCGCTGGTGATCAGAAATTACTATATTTTCATCTTTAGGATAGTAATTTTAACTCTTGCTGTGAGTATGATGTTTGCCACATAGATTTTGTGGTATGATCTTCTGCCAGAATTACTGTCCATTTTTACAGTTTTCATACATCCCTAACCTAACTCCACACATGATTCCATAGGGAGTTTCACTTTTGTGCTAACTCAAGGATTGTTATTTGTCACAGCTAAAAAGAATCATAGTCATACAAGACACGCAATGAAAATTTCATAAAATGGGACAGACAGGGGTTTTTTGATAATTGGAAATATTTTTCTTACGGTTCTATATATTATTTCATACATCTGAAAGGAAACAGTTAAGCTAAATATTTATATTAGATTAGAGGCAGAAATATCTTTCTGAAAAGTTACATAAATCTCAGACTCATTTGCAGAATATTTGCAATGAATGCATTCTACTGCTATCAGTGGTTTTTGCCATATAGAAATGTAAATGTGCCAATTCCAACTGCACATAAAGCCAGGGTTATTTCGAGTAAGATTTTGTAAATCTCTGTCTTGAGCTAACTAATTTTCTAACAGAAGTCATTAAGAATTTTATGAGAACAACACATCTGAAAACCCTGTACTCTACTGTATCTGGTTGGGTAAACAAATATGTATCTAAACCAAACATCACTAGCAGAATGGTTTTCTTTTCAGTTCCTCTGAGTAAATAAATGAGTATATTGTTTTTCTATTTTTTCTAGTGTGTTGTATTTGCTATGACATCTGGTCAGATGTGGAATCATATCCGTGGACCCCCGTATGCACATAAAAATCCTCAGAATGGGCAAGTGGTAAGTTGATTATTTTTAATTTTATTTCAAGGGGAAATATATAGATAGTCGCTCTGGACATCCCACCATCTTTGATTTGAGGAATGAAATGAGTGGGCACAATTTTCAAAATTCTCTCTACCAGGTTCCCAGTTGTAGTGAGTGTGATATAAAATGTTCCACACAATTTCCACTGTCCAAAGATAAATAGATATTGTGTGCTGCTTCAAAAGGTGAAAAGTAAGTTTGTTTTTTTCTTATTTCAAGCTCTGTTTAGAGAAACCTTAGAGGTTTGTAACCTCTTGTCTGACTTTTTCTTGAGCATTTTAGTTCTAAAAGGAGAGGGCAATTATTTTCACGGTGTATTTTTCATGGTGGTTTTTTTCTACCATGCTTGTAGCTCTCCCACTGAACTTTATAGAATGTTTTTTCCTATATTTCTTTATTCCTTCTATTTAAATTCTCTGTCAGATTTACTAAGAAGCTACCACTAGTTTATTACAGCCAAAATTACTGTTATATCCTGCTACTACTGTCTTTGAAGGAATTCTCTTACTTGTTCCTTCCTGCTCGCAAATTAGCAAACATCCATCAGAATTCAAAAGAAGAAACTCTCTTTGCCTATTGAGAAGTCAAAGAGGACCTTGGATGGTTTCTACTACTCTTTGTTATGTACAAATTTTCAAGCAAGCTGTTACAAAACTTGCAGTGAACTTAGTAGTCAGGAAACTTTTTCATGAGTCGTGGTCTGTTGAGTGACTTTTAACTTTGGCCATCACTGATTAAAGAAGACTGGCTTATGTCTCAAAGAAAAAATTTATTCGAAGCTCCCTTTGTGCCATATCTTAATTGGAGTAACAAAAAAATGATGGTTTGAATTTGATTACTGACTTCCTTTTTATCGGGAATGTAGCAGCATATTGATGTCATAAAATGACATGATTCCATCTGTCAACTTTGTTATGCAGTAGTGAAACTGATAATGTAATAAATAATCTCTGTAAAACATTATGTTTATAAAAATTTAGAGATTTTCATTACTGCCTTGCAGTATTAAATTTATGATGCTTTCCTACAGAGTGACAGAAAGGAGAAATACTGCATAGAAAAAGCACCATTCGTGACAAATTAGTTTTTACTGTATCCAGTTTTATACATATTGCCCTTCTTAAAGACATTTTTCTGAAGTACAGGCTCCATTAAATCACTTTAAAATACTCTTTTAATTGTTTCTGAATTTGTGCCATCTTGTCTCAGTTTCCAGAGTGTGAACTCCTCATATCTTATCTGAATGTCTGAAAAGGTGCTAATTTGGGAGCGTTAACAAACACAACAAAATAATGAACATAAAGGTAGAGATGATTTTAAGTTCTAGTTACTAAACTACTGTACTAATCAACACACATAGCTTCTTTTCTGGTTTTCCTCCATTATATGATTTCAGGTAAGTTATTTTGTGCTTCTGATTTGCCCGCCTTCCCTTGTTCATATGTGTCAATACATTCACCTCCTTGAGCTATGCCTCTGTCAGTAAGTAAACCACTCAGATTCCCACTATAGATGCAGGATCACCAAGTTCCTGATTAATTTTATGTGACCACTGACCACAGTAGCTGTAACATAAAGCTCTGGATTTTACCAGCATTAGAAGCTCAGTAAGGATTCTGTAAACCTTTACCTATTTTACATTGGTGGTTGTTTTTTTTCTTCAAATAACATCACTGAGTATTTTCCCATTTCATTTTTCTAGCACTTATCTGTGTTCCTGTGAATTTGAAATCATAAAAGTGTTTATCTAACACTTCTGTTAGATTTATTCAACCATGATAATTCAGTGTAACACAGTCCTGCATTAAGTTAGCAACTGCTGTCCTTACATCTGGATGAAATTTAACTCATCATTTTCTTTCCAATGTCTAGGATTTAGTAGCAGTTCCAAATTTCCATGCTAATTTTGCACAAGGATTACTTGTATGTAATACTCTGAAAAATTGTTAACAGTCTTACCATGTAAAAATCTGCTTTTAAGAGGAGGCATAGAATAGTTCACCAGACTTAACTGGTTTATTGTTAGGTGCAATTTCTAGTTTTTCTTGTTTAATAGGATTTAGTGTTTTAGCTTTGTACTAGCTGTAGAGCTTGATATGCCACCAAACTTTGAAAGGGATGACATTCTGTCTTCATAAACTGTTCCTTGCCTCAGATAGCTCCTATTATTTGCTTTGTTTGTGACATAATTTTAGATGATGCTTCTCTTCCTTAAATTCCTATTTTTCCCACAGATGAAAAGACATTTATTTGCTTTACCTAAACAATACTACTTACTAGTGCCAATATCTTGCAAAAGTAACATTACCAGTTATTAAAAACTTTAACGTGTGCACTGTATTTATGATTATTTGCTTGATTACCTAAATTACTTTAATTCTATGATCATATTCTTTGAGTAAAGCTTTTAAATCATATTCTTGTAACACTATGTGGGTCTACCCCGCAGTGGGTTTGATGTGCTTTCTTTTTGAGGTTGTTGCTGTTACTTCCTTTATTCTTCATTGCCGTCAGCTAATTTCAGGTTTTGGGGTCCATGTGAAAACACTTCAAATTTTTATGTCGAAAACTGAATCACACAGTACCATTTGATATTGTAGTTCTGGTTTAGGTTGGCAAAACTGCTGCTAGTCTTCTATCTCGACATGTTCTTTATCTCTTATATTTTTGGATTTCTTTAACTTTTGCCTAATAATTTTGTTAGGATTAGGCCCTTACTGACTGTGTGGCACTAAAATCTGTATCTATTTTACCAGGTTTGAAAGTGAAAACTAAGCATTCCATTGGTGTCTGTATATACCCAGTATTGGGAGAGTTCTGATTTTTATTCAGAGCTTGATCTGTGTGGAGCTGGTGGTGAAACAAGTAGCGAGCTGGAGAAAGCAATTTTTGAGCCTCCTGCAGAGGTAGTTCTGTTGCTGCTTAATTGACCTAATAGCAAAGAATTCTCATTAGATTTTCATCAGCTTTTAATCAAATAGCAGCAATGGCTAAGAAAGCATTTACATATGTCTATCTAGGGATTAGCAGCCTTTCTTTTTTTATTTGGATACAGATTTTATAGTTTTTATTGTGCAGTATGCTCAAAACTGTATCTCAAAAATGGATGAAATTTACTGTAAATGACAACAGGGCAAAGCTTAATCTAAAATACTGAATTATTAGGAAATTATTAGAGGTTGGAAAATTTTAGAGTGTAGAGGTGAATATGATATTTTTATTGTCAGATAATAGATGGTTTTCCTACATAAGCTGATTCTTTGTGAAACAGATAATTGTATTATTTGCCACTATATTAATTGGATTTTTTTTCACATGTTTTATATTTTAAAAGCTTCTTAAAATTGTTGAAGCATAACACAAATTATGTCCTTAGAAAGCAATTTATACCTGTTTAGCAGACCTTTCAAATAGAACACCTTGCAATATCAGACCAAATATAAATAGTGATTCAATTGCAAGGTTTATTCAGCTTTTTCTTGCCCTACTTATCTTTCATAGTTTTATAACTATTGATCTTTATTCAGGAACAGTCTCTAACATCACTTTTCAAATGGTCTAGCTGATACGGGTATCTGATAATCTGTACATTTCTGAAATTAAATGAAAAATATGTTTGATATTATTCATTTTTAGCAAAATTAAGTACTCTGTATGAAAAGTTTCTGCTTATAATATCAAGAATTTTAATTCTCTTTAGTCCTCTATTACTAAGCAGGAAAAAATTTCATTTATTAAAATATTCTTCTATGGTTTCGGATGTGACTTTTTCATATGAGTCTAATTAAAATAAATGGAAGTTTCTTGGAGCAGTTTTAAAGAATGACTCTCCCTTTCAAGCTCTCTAAGTCACAGTAAATACATTGTCCTTTTTCCTTTCATCTATCTGAAAGTGTGTTGGAAGTCTAGTTCACCAAGATTGTATTTGTAATGTCCAGTTTTTCTGAAACTGGCCAGAGTTACTGGTAACTGTTTCAATATATAAAAAATTCACTTTGATATACGATACATTATTATATATTTGTCTTCCTTTTGGATTAGAAAAGTCCATACGTGTTACTATATCAGTGTCTAACATAAGATATCTAGATTGGCATGAGGAGTACCACAGCAATATTTTGGTGCATCTATTTACAATATTCATAACCATAGTGCTATTGAAAAATACTTCTTAATATTTTATTGGAATAGCCAATTATTTATGTTAATGTGCTTGATAGAAATGAGAAGTAGGTTATTTATTTTTATGAGTGTGTTTAATGAAACGACTTTCCTGTGGTCATCAAAGTAGTGAGTCTACTCAGAAGCTGCAACTAGTGAAGGGTTTCTCAAGCCTTTGATTTAACCTTCTATCTTGATTTAGTCAAAAAATTAACAATTGGTAGTGTATGATGTAGAACTAGTAGAAAACGATTCTGCTAACAAATGAGCTCAGTAACAAATGGGCAGCATCACATCTAAAGTAGTGTTGGGAAAACTCTTAACCTGTAGAAGACATCTGTCCTAATTATTATGATTACAAGGTTGATTGTAGTTGGCATTTCAGTAACTTTCTTTGTAACACATGTTCCTACCTTGAAATTAGGAAGGGACAACTTTACACAATATTTTGTACTCCTTTTTTTATTGTGGGGAGAAAAGGAGTTGGGAAAATGGTCATGATAGAAAGGTTGCTCAAATGAGGCATTAAAATTCTTAAAACCGTCAATTGTTAAAGTCTCCATGCTATAAAAATTCAGATAGTACCATTGTTTTGCAGGTGCTGCAGTTCTGGCTGAGAAAAGCTGGAACATATTCCCATCAAGTAAAACTGCATTTTAGACAAGTAGTCAGGCAGCAAGTAGTCTGTCATGATAAAATCCAATAAAATTAAAAAAGGGCTAGATTTTAATTGCTGCTTGTAACAGCAGAAATCCAATTTTAATCGACTGATATCACTTTCAACAAACAAACAGTTCTCCTTCCCCTCCGGCCTGCCCACTTTTTGCAAAGTGTAGATGGGCTCCTTGAAGCAATTTAACTTCATTTGAAAGAACTGTTTTGTATAGAACAGCTCTTTTTATGTCAGAAGTCAGGGAGACCTCTAAGATGTGAAGTTACAAATTATCTGAAGATAGAATCATAAAAACAGAAAACCAGAATGTTTATTTTGTTCTTTTTCTACTAGAACCAGAGCAGTTTGCTTACACCCATCTTGAGTGCTGGATAGGAATCTATTTTTTCTGTCTTCTTGGACTTACTGATTTTGTAGATGTTAAAAATTAAGATAATAAAAGAATTTTGATTGAAAGATACCTCTGAAGATTATTTAGTCCAGCTGCTTGGTCAAATCTCGTCAGGTTGCTCAGGACTTTGAGGAAATTGTGGTTGTCTCCATGGTTAGAGATTCCCCAGCATGTTCCAGCGTTGCATCATCCACACCGTTCTTTTCATTTACTTTTTAATTCTTTGTTTTAGGGTTTTTTTTCCCCACTGCCCAGCAGCATCCTTACATAATAATTTAATAGAGTCTCAGCTGGGTATCTGAGAAACAGTTTTGGCTTTAGAAAGTGTGCTTAGATAGGAAAACTGTATCCCTATGCTATGCTAAATTAAAATGGAATTAAGTGATATTTGGGAAGGTTATACATATAAGCAGATGTGAGAGTAGGTGCTCTGGTAAAGGCAAGACTTGATTACTGGGTTAAACAGGGTTTTTTTTTTATTGGTTTGACTTTTAATGGCTCCCTTTTTCTTTTTTTTTTCTAAGTCAGTGGTAAAATTACCACTGATTTTTAGAACAGTAGACCTATTCAAAGCACCTTTGAAAATCATATCCGAGGAACATGAACGCATTAATTTTTCTTTCAGCAAAGTAATGCTTCAGTAGCAGAAATTTCATCTAGCTTTAGAACAAACAATGATAATCTTTAAATAAATGAACTTGTTTCCTTATTTTTTGCATTTCTTAAATTAATTTATACAGTTTGTTTATCTAATGATCATTGGTTGGTACTGTACTTCTGTTTATTACAATGCCTGTAATGATAAAAGAATTGGAATGCATGTATATAATTCCATCTTCTCAAATAAAATTCTCATTACAATATATCTTGAATATTCTTTGAAGAATCTGTAATGCTTATGTCATCAGAAATGCTATTCAACATGTGTTAATAATATTAAAGCTTTCTGCTCTTCTGTTAGTTCCAAAGGAAAAATTCAACCTAAACTATTTGGTTTTTCTAGAATATACTCTAGCATATATACTCTAGCATATATATACATTTTTAGAGGCATCTTGCATCAAGCTAATGTGATGAACAAAATGAGTTGAGCAGCAGATTTTATGTGCATCACATTTTCTTAGTAGTCAGTACTTACACATTTATTAGAAATAGACTGCAGTTCTTTTGTACATGTTTGTACTGAAAAGAGGAAGCATTTTTCACTGTTCCATTTAAAAGTCTATCATTAATATTTATATGAAAGCTGTTAAAAGCTAGAGAGCTTTAACTTTAGGTTAATAAGATTTTTTCACTGAAAGTCTTTCAAATATATGTTTTGAGCAGTAAATAAAACAAAAAAAATAACCTCTTTCATGTTCACAGGTCTTGGGGTCATTTGACATAGCAAAAAGCTTACATGAAGATAAAGTAGCGTTACCATTTTAAAGAGGGAAGTTGTCTGCATTTACCAGCCTTTCACACTTTTCATATGGGTCAATGGAATGAAAGGAGAATTGGGTCTATGATATATATTTTTATATATAATCACTGTTTAAAAATAATTCCAAACAACAACAACAACAAAATTAAAGTGCCTTTTACACATCCACAATTCTGTAGTTTATAGTAATCAGACAGAATAATCCCTGACAGGTAAAATAAGGAATTTATAGAAATCATGGAACACCAGGTTGGAAGGGACCTCAAGGATGATCTAGTCCAACCTTTCTTGGGAAAAACATTGCCTAGATCTTGTCCATCTGAATCTTAAAAGTGTCCAATCTCTTAAAAACACTATATTAAATTCAGGCCTACAAATATTTTGCAAACCTTGAATAACTGGCAAAATAAAAATGGTACATAGACTGTAACTTGTATTTCTTCTTTTTCCTCCTGTTTAATTTTCTTTTCCCCTCACCCTACTAAAATATTGTAAAGCTTAATTTACTGAAGAGCACACAACTGAAATCCCTCCAAATGTGTCTCTTCAAAGCTGAGGAAAACATTCTAGAAGAAATAGATTAGAGGGACATCCAAACCCTTGTTACTCCGAGGATTATTTTCTGTGTAAATTGAAGAGCATCCCTTCCAAAAAAGATAGCAGATATAGCATGGGTAGAATGAATCCTGAAAATAGACAGCACAACTGAAACAGTAAACACTCAACAGCAATTTGAAAAAGAAAAGGACAACTGTGAAAAAAAACTAACACCATCAACCAACTAGAAATAACTTCCAGCAGAATCCTAGATATTTCTGGTATAGGTAACCAGTCTGCATGTCTGCTGATGTATTTTATGTCTTTAAAATGAGCCTCTTTTCAGTGGAACTTATTTTGCTTGAGAGTTTAGGAATGCTGTACAGTTGGGTGACTAACATAAGTATACTACCAAGTTAACGAGTTCAGTCCAAATATATAATGCTGGTTTGATGTTTTTTCCTTCTCCTTTCCCTCTTAATTATTTTGGGTTTTTTTTGTTTTGCATTTGACCATCTTCAGTGTTTCAGATAGCTCTGATCCAGCAAATAACTTTAATGCTTAATTCATGGTGCATGAGTATGCAGCAGTGGACAAGCCCTTGTCCAGTCATAGGCAAGTGCATCTTATCAAAATCTTTGACTTTTATATGAGATTTTCTCTCAGACTTGTTTTTCAGTGGTCTTGTAGCACCTTTCGCATTCAAATGGAACTTCTTTTAACTGGAGCCTGTACTTCTATAGCAGATACTTTTTTCCTGAGTTCTCTTCAGATGATGAGACCATAATTTGTGGGAATCCTTCTGATTTTTGAAGTGCATAACCCCCATTTTCTTCCCATGTAATCTAGTGGTGTTTTTTTTCTCGGTTCCTTTCTAGCATCAGCTAAATTAATTCGTATCTATTTTTGCACTCAAGTCTTCCATTTGAAACTTAATAAATTAGTCCCAAGATCTAGAGTTCCTTTATGTGTTTTTAAACAGTCTGTTCTCTCTCCCATTGAGACAGTTATTCAACCTGCTTATAGTGTTTGTTCCAAACCTATTTTTCTCCAGCTTTACATGTAACAGAATGAATTGCCAAAGTGCAGATAAATAGTAGCACATTTTCTTTATCAAGAGGATTAATTACCTTAAGAAAGAGATTGTGTTTGATGAATCTGGTATCCATCTCTTTGGAATAAGTGTGTTGTATTTCATCTCATTTTTTATGTTCGTTCATATGTTTAATTACTCTTTATTTCAAAAATTATTCAGAATTTATGTTTCTCTGAAGCTCAGCTTATATTTTCATTCAGTACAGTTAAAGGGTGCTCTTTATCCCCGCCTTCTAAACTTTGGTTCACATTACACAGGGCATACAGACTATGCTCTTTTTGGATGATGCGAGGCCTGAAGGTGGACTTCAGAAGTTCAGTCATTACACTCCCAGCTTCTACTTGTTTGTTCAGTCCATTGCACCAAAGAGGAACTAGTGTGAAGTAAAACCACTTGAGCCGTGTATAATGTGGATATTGGCTTTGGAGAATCAGTATACACTACTCACTAATATCGTCATGGCCTTTGAGTCCTCAGCAGCTCAGTAGAAACATCTTTGTATAGGTAATGGTGGTACTCTTCCAGGCAAATTTTGAAATTTGTTCTGATATGAGTTGTGATGTTGAGCAGGAGCCTCTGCTTCCATGAAGACATTTCACAGATTTGTATCTGATATCCTTTTCCTAGGAGAAGGTGTCTCTTACATTTTACCGGATATATCCTGGTAATGGATTGTCAAATAAATGTAGATTTGTTTTCTGCTAATATATGTATGTAGGAAGGATAGGTAGATAGAGCTATAGTGTCATGTCTGCTTTTATCTTAGTGGCTCTATGCTCATCTTTTCTCTGTTTCATGAAAAGGCCAAACCTCAGTAGGCTCCTCAGAATCTTGACTTAAATGCTTTGCTGTCTGCTTTGCTTTACACTTTTAGCCATTTACTAGACAGTATGTCAAAGGGAAAAATATATTTTCTGAAAAGTCTACTGAAGATCTTTTCTCTTCAACCTTGTAATTTTCTATTGACAGTGAAAATGCCTCTTTGAATGAATGTTTAGAAAATATGACTATGAAAGGATAAACTGTTTTTATCATTCTAAATTTGTGAAACAATTTTGTTGTTGAGAAGAAATTTTAGATAATATGTTGAAGGGGGGTCTGTATGTAATTAATAGCTAACTCAAATTCACAAAAAATTAATGACTTCTTCAATGTTACATCTGGACTTACTTTAGGTCTTGTAGAGGTAAGGTTGATACAGTTTTTACTGAATTATCAAATCAAGATTTTCTTAACTGAGAAACTATAAAAGTAACTTAATATCTATGCTAATAATGTGGCATAATAAAAATTTTAAAATATATTGTGTCCTTTGTACATAATAAACCTTTCAATGTGGATTTTCTATTATGTTTTTAAGTATGACAGTCCCCTTTGTCAAATATTTGTTTTCAATTTGCTATAAAGATAATTTTCCTGTATTTATCAGATCATACTATAGAAACACTTTTGTATCCTTATTAATGACTTTCATCACAATATTCAGTCCTTTAATATTATTATAATTCTCTACAAATCTTTTGAAATTTTAGTAAAAATACATTTTCAAGTTGATATTTAGTACCTGTTGGTGGGTACTGGTAAAGAAGTTCAATCTTTTGACAGAACTAACAAATACCTTGGTGTGTGTATATATATATTCCCTGCTTCTTCCTCTTTTATTCTTAAGGGTCAGTTCTATTATTCCTGATGATTCCATTTTAATTTGGCAAGCTAAAAAAATGGAATGGAACACCTTCAAACATACAGAAGTTGCATTTTAATATCTAATAGTGTGTTTCTCAACAAAGAAATTGGTTGCTAGATGGTATTAAAAATACCAGTTTCAAGGGAGACAAAGGACTAACCTTCAAACTTTTTCTGACTTTGTCTCTTATCAGTCATGCAAGTGTCAGAGTCATAATGTGAATACTCAAGAAGGCTTTGAATTGTCAATAGAGGAAGCTTCCTCTTTGAGGTTATATTCACTGGAACAGAAGAGATAACACTATTATCAGTGTTTTTATAGTGTAGCCAATTTCTCATTGCATGTACTGAAATGCAATTTTTAATACAGTTTAGATATTAGTATAATGATAAATATGTCAGACTTTTAAACTCAATTCTAAATGTTTCTGTCATTCCTGATATAGTATGAAATTCCACTCCGGTCTCTTTCAGAGATATTATGAGCATTTTCTGGAACAAAACTAATTTTCAGAGACATTTCTAACCTCCTTTTTAGCAAATTGACATCAAATGTGTGTTTCTTTCTGGGATGTGTGTTGAATTGTCAACCAGTTGGAATGTCAAAGTTTAGCACTGGAATGTAATGTACAAATACCATTACAAGCAATTTATGATCACCATAGTATGAATTTTTATGGGATTTTTGATAAGACATTCAAGCCCTGTGTTTTGACTGCTGACTGTGTGGATTTATTTGAACTGCTGTTCATGGGCTTGTTACTTTTATTTCTTGTATATTGTAATTTTTTTTTTCTGTAGGCTAGCTAATGTACCAAATCTCAGTGCATTCAAAAGTATTGTGTAAATTTTGCATGATACTACGGTTGCACTAAGCTTTTACATATGACCTACTTCAAATTTGTTAATATTTACAGTAAAATTAATCAAGGGCTTAAACTGCTAGTGGACTGTAGAGAATACAAAGGATTTCTTTTCTTTTTCATTGACTTGTAAGTCATTGTTAGCAATATGTCAATTAACTCAGTTATTCAAGATCACTTCTACAAGTATAGGTGTACTCTTCACTACCAGATCTAAGTAGTCCTAAGAATCATTACTGCATTTAGATATTCTGAAGTAATATTTATGTTTTACCTGAGTGAAACTCTGATCCCTGATCTTCTAATGTACAGGTTAGCAAATAAGGATTGACAGGTGTTACAAGAGACTTAGGGTTTCACCAGCAATCTCAAATATTTCAGATGTCTCAAAATAGCCTGTGATAGCTAATCTCTCATCATGACAATTAAAATGCAGCAGTCATCAAATATGTGAAGTGCCTGGAGAATTCTATATAGGTGAAATGGTGGCTCTGCTGGACCTTTTTTTGTGATTGTTGGAAGTCCTTATTTTGTGATTGTTGGAACCAATTATTAGTGAATATAGGTCTTCATTTGGTGTTAACAGTCTCATATCTTAAAAAGTCATTTGTATTTTACTGTTGGCATCACTCAAGAGACTGATAACACATTATTTTTGGCAATAAGACTCCAAATGAATGCATACAATTGCCTTTAGATCAACTTTAGATATTGTGCTAAGAATTCTGCCAGTGGAAAAGTTCTGTGCCAGAGCATTACCGATTTTGGCAAGCTCCATAGCTGATAATATATGTTTTATAATGCATGAAAGGTCAGGCTGCAGTATTCATCTTACAAAACAAGGACTCAATTTTGTCTCATTTACAATTTGTTCTTCTTAGTTGCCTTATCTCTTCTCCTGCCAATCTACCTCTCTTCAGGAAATCAAAAATGGTTGAAGCAGTAGTTAAGTGCCTTCTTTCTCAATTTTCCTGTTGCCGATGGAATAATTCATTGAACTATAAAGATAGAAAAGAAGTTAAAACTGTGCTTCTGGAATCCCTGATTTGGATAAAACTGTGAACTGGGCAGGTTTTTTTCAGTAAGACTCTTGGGAACTGAAAACTAGTAAGCGTGATTTCTGTATTGGGCAAATGAATAGATAAGTGATTAAATGCGACACGTTGAGAAGAGCAGCACGACATCTTAAACTCATATATCTAGTCAAGTTCCTTGAAGACATCAACAGTAATGGGAGATCCTGCTGACAGTCCACTTGAACTGCTGGGTGTTGTATCATCAAATAGGTTTGAAGAAGTTACAGAATGAGTTCTCATGAATGAAGGAAGGGATGATAAGTGTAAATCATCCATTTTCAAGGTGAAAGGAAATCAGTGCTGTCTCACAGGGGTTTATGATATGACCTTTGTTATTTACCATTCATCCATTTCCAAGAGCTTGACAATTTGCTGTTGACCTTAAGTTAGTTGGAAAAATACAGAGAGGGCCCCGTTGTGAAGAAGTGTAAGTGGAGTTCTATGCAAGAACTGTGGAAGAGTGTTATCTTCCTTTTTATTGCTCTGTTCAAAATAACTGTAAAGTGATGTGAATGAAAATGCAGACCATACTTTTTCCCCAGAAGAGTAACATACTGTAAAAGGATTGGCTTTCAGCAGACTTTCTATTTAGGAGTAAAGTCTTTTGGTTAGAACAGCATAATCAAAACAGTCAAAATACTTAGTGGACAAAAGAGAAAACAATGTTTAGAATTACAAGGAGAGGAAAATGCTTTTAATGCTATAAATTCTGTTTCATGCACAGCTTGAATACTATTTAGAAAAACTCAGGGGATGAAACAGAGTGAGCTGAAGTGTGGGAGTGCTTCTGTAGAAGGAATGATAACAGGCCAATTTGAGTGAGGTGTGTTAAATAATGACTGATATGGAGAGAAGCAAGAAGGGAATAATTTTCAATTTATTCAAATTAAATTTGAAGATTACATTGTCAAATATTTTTTTTCTACATACTGTTACATAGCTGTGGAACTCTTTGCTGCAGGTTGTAGCACATTAAAAGTTTTCAGTTTTCAAAAAGCTTCTGTACCAATTTATAACTATTAAAACCAGGAGCAGTGTCTCAGGGAGATATTTAAAGGGACTATTCTAGATCATTACTACCTCTACTTAACCATGAAACTGTCATTAATAGCATCTGTCCTTGAGTATGTGAAAACTCTCGAGTGCAAAGTTATTCTGCCTTTGCCCACAACATTTAATAAAATAGTAGAATAAAATTTAACTGCAAGTGGTTCGTGTGTGTGTATTTCAAGAGATGTGAAAAAACTGGAAGTATTGTCACAAGAATAAAGATTTTCAGAAGTTGGTCATTAAAAAGATACTAGTGGCTTTTTATCATTGGATTGCAAGATTGAAGCGTCTTCAGTGTGGTCATTCTAGAGGTGTCTTTGTGTCACACCAGAATACCCTCATCATTCACATGGTGTGTATATTAATTCACATCCTTTGGAGTTAGATTTAAAGAGGAAGGGAAAATGAGATGTGGTCTGGTAGGGAGCAATACATAGTCTTGCTAATACATGCAGTCACAATGCATGCCAGCTGTTCAGATTAGCTTTTGAGAGAATATGGATCACTGGAGACACAGATACTTAAAATCTGAAAAGATGTTCACTTGTAGGGGGCTCTTAAACTTCTTAGGCAAAGAGATAAAAATGTATTTCCTTGTGTTGAAAATAACTTATATTTTTGGAGTACTTCATTGAGGCAGTTGCTGTGTTCCCTATTACCTGTAGGAGTTTTAG